>PVJO010002498.1:0-142454 GCA_004026905.1 Hystrix cristata | reverse complement strand
TGAGGAGGCATTAAGTTGAGAGAAGACAGAAAGGGATCATTTCCTGAAAAGGATGTCCTCATGGAGACCTGAGAAAGAGAAATCGTACAGATATGAAAATACACATAAACCAGGAACACCTGGGTGTTTGTACCTGAGCCTGATTCCTATGAGGAGAACACAGGTAATCCCAAGTGTCTGGTGGGTTTGTCCCTGACGCCTGGCCTGGGCCCATCTTCCCTGGGTCTGTCCTCACCCTCTCCTCCTCTGTCACAGGGTCTGACTTGGGGTGTCCAGGCTCTGGAGCCTGCTGCCTTCCAGCTGGATTCAGGTCACTGAGCCCGGCAGGATATTGGGAGATATAGGAAAGAAAGCACAACAATGCTCCCCGCTCTGTCTCTGCACCTTCAAAAATTGTTTATACTGTGTGGTGCCTGCTCCCTGTGGAGAGACCCATCTTGGTTCTTCCCAGTAACCTCTGGGATCCACTTCCCCTCCATCCAGCCCGGGGCCAGGGGCAGAGGGCAGTTGGCTTTCTCTGTCTGTAGTCTCTGGGTTGTTTTAACCCTAATCCTTTAACTTTGCCTTGAGATTCCTCCATCTGGGGAAACTAACCACCTATATCCAATTCTCTCTATTCTAAAATGGTGTGTATTTTGTAACCTATTACTACTTAATAAATTGCCCCAGAACTTGATGACTCATAACAGCGACATGTGTCATCTCACTTATTTTGTGGTCAGGGATGCAGACCTGGCTTAGAAGGGGCCTCTGACTCTGGGTGTCTCCCAAGATGGAGGGTGTAGGCTGTGGCCACAGACATCCCAAGGCTACACTTGGAAAATGAAGAGTGTATTAGAGAGCCTGCTTCCCCTGGTGAGCATGTGGTACTGTGCTGGCTACTCAAACATCAAGAGCTGTATCACCTCCCCGTCAATGAAAGTGCAGGCAGCAGGGGGAATCTGTGTCCCTGCAAGATGGAGGAAAGGGGCCCATTCTGCTCCAGAGGCTTCCGAAGCTTCTAGTCGTCATGCGAGTGTCCAGATCCGCACAGCCCCAGGCCAAAAGCCACAGCAACTAGAGTTCAGAGAAAGGATGTATTTCTACAGTGTTTATTTTAAATGTGTCTGCATGTATGCATTTGGAGAGCTTGGCTTGTTGTTTAGAAGGGCAGTTGCTGCTCCCTGAAGGTCACTTTGATGGCAACAAGGTAATCCTTCTGCACACAATCAGTGAGTTTCACTCCAGCTGATAAGCAGCACTTTCGCACGTTTGTTCTTCTCTGCAATTACATTTTGCCAGTAATCCCCAGCTCATGAGCAGCTCAGCCTGGGCGCCGGGCAGCTGGGAGTTTGGCTGGGTTATCACAGCCGGCACAGCTGTTCAGAGGAAGGTGTGTGCGCTGGGTCTCTTCAGTGGGGTCATTGCAGATGACTGAGGAAAAGGTCGGCTTTGGAATTAGCATTCCCCAGAAGCATGGAGAGAAATTCACTTTTTCTGCCTCAGGAAGCCATCTGTTAAGAATGAGCTTCCTCCTTCCTGTCGCTGGTGTCCCATATCTGCTAAAGTAAATGCCATCCATCGCTTCCATGACCACACGTGAGACACCTTCAAGTGAACACATGAATGTTGAGCCCTGTGGTTCCTCTCTGTGCAAAACCAACCAGAAATGTAGCTCACCTTTCACTTTCCCACAGTCTTTAGCTTCCTAGCGCCCTTGCCAGAGTAGAGTCTGAATGCAGGATAACGCGTGAATCCACACAATAAGGACGGATGACTTGCAGCTCACTGTGCAGAGCAGACAGTCTCCAGAGTGCCTGTCTTGCTGCCTTTCATTTCATCTGATGGCACAATATCCGATTCCTTATTGCTGTGTGAAAACTCCAGTGTGGCGAGATGAGGGTCTTCTGCAGATGCCCGATGTGCGAGTGTCAGAGCTGGGATTCGGGTTCAGTGCGTGGATCCGACTTTCCGAGCCCACCGTCAGTGATTCTCTTCCCATCCATCCAATCGGCTGCCCAGCCGGCTCATTCCAGCGTGAACTGTGAAGCTTTACACTGGTTCCCTTCCTGGTGCCTTCTCCGCTTGGTGTCACCAGGAGTGATCTAGTGAAACCAAACTGCATCATGTCATTTGCTTATAAGCCTAACACACTAGATCAAACCCAAAACTCCTTTGCAGAGCCCCGCACTGCCTGTGCCATTTGCCAGCTGGCCTGCCCTTCAGCCGCCTGCTTTCCTCCATTTAGGACACGTCCCTCCCCTGTGCACCTGGAGTGGTTCCTGCCTCCTTCCTCCTCAGGTATCAGCTTTACCTTGTCACCTCCTTAGAGCAGCTTGACTCTACAACCCAACTAGGTGCCCATCCTCCTTCTTCCGACCCGTGATGGCATTGATGGTGGAGAATTTTACGTAATTTGAACAATACCCTTTTTTGTTCAGTTTCTGTCTTTTTACACAACCCTAAAGGCTCCGTGGGCTTAGAAGAGTGGGCTCCATCTTCAGACTATAGCACCCCTGCACAATCCCACACGGTAAACACCCCACCCCACTACTACTAATGATCCCACACATAAATTTGTCACCCAAGACACCTAGAAGTGGATAAATGCAGGATGCAAAGCAGAGACTTTCAGCTTTCTTATTGTATTCATTCTTTTATACAGTGCCGTGGTGCCTGGGGTTTTGATAGACTTGAGTTAAGAAATATTCTGTGTCTTCAAAGAACTCATAGTCCAGTGGAAAAGAGAGATGGATACTCAGATAATCACAGTAGTGCCCTGTCTCTGCTCCTGGATTCCAGCATGAGTTAGAGGTGGGGGGGAAGGGGTTGGAGGTCCTAATGCGGTCCAGGAGGTCTGGCAAACACAGGACAGATCCGGGCCTGGCTCTTGCATCCCTGTCTCTCCTGGGTGAGGGAATACACAGGCAGTGTGCTATCTCTCCTGGGTGAGGGCAAACACAAGCAGGTGGGCTGGCCCCGGGAGACTGGAGCCAGAAAGCTGCTCCCCATTATGCAGCACAGGCAGACAGGTAGACTTTCCAGGAATTTCCAGCAAGCTTCCAAAGTTGAGTCCTGAGCTTGCTCATCTTCTTGTCCTCCTTATTAGAACTGGCACGCCCATCATGCCCGATCCTGGAGCAGTGACATTAAGCGTGCTCCTTATATTTAACACAACATTTGGCACCACATAGTTAGGGCAGCTCATGCTGAACTGCTTTCTGCTTTCAGTTACTGTATTTTTTAAATTCGGGTGCTCCCCCTCACCCTCCCGCAGCTGGCACCCTGCATGCAAACCCCACATGCCATTCATACTCCATGGTCTCGCTCTGCAGCTTGCTGCTTCCCACCAGTGAAGATCATGGGCAAGGTGACACTGTCTCCAGTGCCCTGATATCACTGTGCTCTTGTTATGGGAATGGTGCCTACCATGTTGTGCTGACTTTAAATTCCACAAAAGGAAGTTTCTTGAAACCCCAGCCACTTCCCCCTGGAGTAAAGTACAGCTGTAATGAAGTCCTCATTGCTTTCTTTGCCGGGCTGAATTTGGCAGTGGGGCTCAGCACTTGTGAGAATGTTTCATTTTCTTAAGGGGCCAAATTAAATAAACACATGACCCATGTGTGATGTGCAGCTAGTAGGGCTTTTAAATTAGGAAGGCAGTTTCATTTGGAAAGTTCAAATATTGACAAGTCAGATTTGTACAAATCAACAGTGTCTTCTGAAATTGATTTTTGTCTTTGGTATAAAAGAGAAAGATAGCATTCTCTACTTAGAGTGGCCATAATATTTCTACTTGGTAAATATACTATAGGTAATTTAAAATTTGTATATTGTAGATTACATATTTAATTTATACATATCATAATCTAAAAATTAGTAATTAAAACCCTTGTGAGGAAATGAAATGCCACATTAAAGTAACCACAGCATGAGGGAAGATTTGCCATGGATGTGTTTTAGGATAGCTGGCTGAATATCTAACCAGGAATCCATGTCCTACTGGCTTATACATCTGCGTTTGCACAAACAACTTCTTTTTCAGTTTTGTACCAGTGGCCCTTAATTATTCTGCCCCTTCAAGAATAAGCTACCAAGAACTCAGCTTTTTCTAATAACTTTGATATTTTTCTTCAGGCTCAAGCACTTTGATCACTAGAATGTGTTGAAAGGGCTGTCAAGTCAAGACAGTATGCCCACACTTCAGGCCCTGAAGAACCCTTTCTGGCAACTTGCCTAGAAACTCAAAGCCATCTGTGATTTGCATATAAATGAACTTTGTAGAATTAAAAATAAGCCTGCAACCGTAATATTTACTTATCTGCCTTTGTTTCTTGCTCCAGAAGGAGAGGCTGAGTGCAATCATTGGTTGTAGAACCTGGGGTTGAGCAGTGCTCTCTGCATGTGCATCAGGCAACAGAAAATTCGCAGGTGGTGATTTTGTGAGCCTGCCTTGAAGGATCCATCGCCACTGAGGGTAATGACACTGAAGAGGAAGAGTTGGGAAGCCCTTTGTGAAGACAGTGGTGTTATGTAACAACTAGGGGCTCCATTCAGTTGGAATTATCTTTATTTCTTCCAAGGACTATAAATGATACATGGACTTGATGTGATAGTCTGGTGAGGCAATGTTATACTGCTGTAACAAATGATCCTGAAATCTCAATGACTTACAGCAAAGTTGTATTTCTTGCTGTCATGACATTTCTGCCATGCATAATTGGCTGTGGTTCTCTCTATGTCCTCTTTCCTCCAGATCCCTGGCTAAGGCAGCATTTCCAATCTGCTTGGCTCATGGCAAATAGTAGGGGGAGTCTACAGAGTCACGTGATCATGCTTTAAATTTCTGCTCACAAATGTCTCGGAGCACTTTTGCTTGCATGCTTTGGCCAGACCTATTGTCAGTTAGGCAGGGAGGGCATCACGAGTGACAAATCCAAGCTTGAAGTCAAGGGACCAAGAGAGTGTGCGGGGAATATCTAAGAACAAAAATGCCCTTTACCACATGTGGACCTCGCAGATCCACAGATTTCTTCTATTTTCTTTGTCTTTTAAAGACAAATCCAGTTTCAAGTAGATGCTCCTTTGTTGCTTGGATCTTTGCCCCGCCACCCCCAAAATCTGAAGTGTTCTGTCTGTATGACTATGATTCTTTAGCTGAGTTGCATAGTCTGGCTTTGAAGTGGAATTGCCCATTTCTCATTTTAGGGGCTCTCTAAAGTAACCTTGATCTTTTGCCTCCAGCGTTCTCATTGTGCAGATCTACAGCAGCCCAGCTGGAAGCCAGGTTTGAGTGTCTCCTCAGAAACGCGGCTTGGAACTTCATCCTTAGATTCATGCGTCAGTGGTATTGGGGCTGGGACTTTTGATCAGGTCATTTGAAGGATGAATCTGCTCCGATTGATTCCTGAATTAATCCATTCATGGCTGCATGGTTTATGAGCTTAGTAGGTATCTTGGGTTGGCTTTGTAATAGGAGGGAGTTCTCTCTGCTTTTCTGGCTTTAGCTCACCATGTGATGCCCTCTGCCAAGTGCTGTCTCAGGAAAGCCCTTGTCAGATGCTGAGCAGGTGCTGGTACCAGGCTTCTGGACGTGGCAGCTTCCAGGACTCTGAGCCATAGAAACTTCTCTTCTTTATAAAATACCCAGACTCTAGAATTTTGTTGCTGTAGCTCCAGAAAATGAACCATGACAGTCATGCATGGAAGCATTTTGTCCAGGTGATATCTGCTGTGTCCTGGGCAGACCCAGCCCTGTTTCATCCTTTGCTCCTCCCAGTTTCCCCTTCAGGGTTCTGGCCACTACTATTGTGTTTTCTTGGAACCTTAGGATTTTTTTTTTTGCAAGTACTGTAGAATCCCAAGACCCTGTCTGATCTTCCAGGATTCTGACCATGACAGTGCAGATCAAATCCTCATGATGGGTGTGGGGACAACTCTGCTAACCCCGGGGGGTCACAGTCAGTAGAATTACGGCAGATTCTGTGAGTACATGAGAGATACGTTCATTACTAGTATGTACTAAAATGTAAAAAAAAAAGTTAAAACATTGCAAATTTGCTTCTGTTCATAAAATATGTGATTTTTGGATTTATTTTGCATTATATTCTAAAAATTATTACACAAAGAAATATAATAGTATTTATGGAAGTTCTCAGTATATCTCATAGACAATACTCTATCGAACATTACACCCTTACAAAACATGTATTATAACCAAACTGATGGCTTATACATTATGCCTTAATGCTAGTCACAAACAAAAAGACACTACTCATGACTTTGAAACTATGCACCTGCTATATGTAATAATATTTAAGAAAAGAGTTTGTGTATATCTGCACCTTAGCCACAACCTCCCACGCTGGAGTGGATCACCATTTCCTTAAATAACAGCTCAGAACTTTCTAGTTATTCAGATTATAACTCAAATATTCTTTGTTTTTGTGAACTTGACCAAAACATGATATTTTTAAAGTACAGAAATAATATGTCTCGATCTGTTATAAAATCTTTTATATTCATTATTTATTAAACATTAATGGTCCACTCGGTCAGGACACTCCTGTCCCCAGGAGAATCTTTGACTAAAAGACGTGAGACCGGGATGAGCAGAGCTGTGAAAAATGTGTTGTGTGTGCTGCGTGAAGGTCTCAAAGGCAGCGACTCTGATCCATGTTTGTGACACTGAAGTGCAGATTTGCATTAATGTGAATTACTTGAATAGACAGTAGACATTCTCTGCTAACTTCATGACCACTAGACCTCTTGTCAGTTCCCCAGAAGAGGTCTCCATCCCTCAGCCAGGAGCTTCTTAGGCCTGGCCTCTGTGTTCCTGGAGGGGGCTTTTCTCCTGTAACTCCTCTTGCCCCGGTGTCCTGCCTTGAGCCCCAGGCTCAGTCCACTCCACGCGTCATACTTTGGTGGCTGCGTCCATCAGCATCCCTGTTGCTGTGACCAAGTATCTGATGGAGAAAAGCACTACTTGATGGAGAAAAGCTTTATTTTAGCTTATTTATTTTATTTTAGTACATGTTTGACTTCCTCCATCCAAGGCAGACACACCGTGGCAGAAGGTCCTGACAGAGGAAAACCGCTCAGTTTAAGACATCTGGGAAGCAGAGAGCAGGGCAGGAGCCTGAGAGGAAGCAGCCTGTGACCAGATACAGTCCCCAAAGTCACACTCCATGACTCAGTTTCTCCAACTATTCCCAGCTCCTAGTAGCCCACTGAGCTATGAGCTCATCTGTGGCTTAGCCCACTCATGACCCTGGTGCCCTCACAATCCAGTTGCCTCTCCAGGAGTCTTGAACTCCAGTCCAGTTAGCAGTTAAGATCAACACTGCAGTCCCACAAGACTTACCGAGATAGCAGGTGGCGTCACTTAACCTCGCCGCCGTTCTACTCTCTCTGCTGCACTCACATGCTTAAACACGGCTGCTCCTGTGGGTTCTACAGCCTGGTGGCGCATGGTGCTCTCTCTTTGCCATCACTTTTCTCTCTCCCCAGAGAATCTTTAGAGTCAGCCTGACTCCTCACAGGCAGGAGTTGGGTGCTTCTCTCTTCCTTGTTTCCATAACCTGCAGAGAGCATCAGCCTTATGATCTGGCCTTGAAGGGTCCATCGACACTGCATCGTATCTCAGTGTCTCAGTAGTTTCGAGGATTGGGAAGCAAAGGAAGGAAAACTAAGCTGATGATGCTCAGGATTCGGGTTTTGCATGATTTCCTCCCACAGGCTCTTCTAACCTTCCTGACCATGGTTGTTACTACCATCCTGTTTAAGTACAGAGACATGATATGGCCCAACATCTCCATTTCTGGGAGTGTCAGGGCTCATGCCCTTATTTTGCATTTTGTTCTCTCTCTTGGGAGACTCAGGGTTCCATCTAAAGACCCACAAAGTGAAGGTTTGGAAATAATGTTTATGGTTTTCTTTTAAGAGTACCTTGTCTTATCCGTGAATTCTTTTACTTATGCAAAATATTTAAGGATGTTTACTGCCTTCCAGAGCCCCCTGACTGCTAGGTTCAGTGGTCAATAAGAGTGGCCAACACTAGTACTGGGACAGAAGCCATGTCAATCTCCTACCATCATGGGTACACTGCATTTTTGAAGGGTATTTAGGACATGCTGAGGCCATGGGTGTTTCCACTTACTTGTCTCTCTGTCTGTCCCTTTGAGTACCCAGAACATAATTATTAAGTCACAGAGACATCTGTGAAAGCCACTCCATGACTACACTTTGTCTATAATTATGCTTGATATCTTTTCTGATTTTTATAAGTCTGTGAGTGATGCATTATTTATGCTTGTTGTAGACATGTAATTTTATTAACCTGAACGATGTATTACCTGAAAATAATGAAATCAGCCAGAATTGTATTATTTAATAAAAATTACCATTAATGGCTTGATGAGAATCCTTCAGTATTTGGGGGTAGATTTTAATAACCCTATTGATTGAGGAGAGTAATGAACTTGTCACAATTGCTTCTAGTGAGTAGAGCCTTTTGTCACACTTAGAAGAGGCTCTTTCATGAACCCAACGAAAGTGCAAGTATAAACCTCTTTCAATGAACTGACTTGTTAAGGCAGAAAAAAACCAAACTTTTCTCTCCAATGGACATTTTAATTGCGTCATTGTTTAAAAACAGTCTACCTGAAAATAAGGACTCAGAGTGCTGAGTCGTCCGCCCACGAGAAGCAGTATTCTGCTGCTGGACAGAGTTTCTTCTACCACCTTTGTCCCTGTCGGTCTTCAGGAGCAGGAGTCTTTCTCACTTGCTGAGAATCTGAGGTTTTTTGTCTTTCTAAGGAAGTAAAATTATCCAAATATCATCTTAAGAATAGTAGAAGACATTGTTCTGCTCTACCTCACAAGCTTGGAAGTCTTTTGGACATCAAAATTTGCTATTGTTAGAAATATTTATGGAACACAAGACGTGTTGTACATGTTGTCTGGTAGCTTCTTTGGGTCCCCTTTGGTCTGGCCATGCAGGTCAGATGGTAGAAGCGGCTCTGTAGAAAATGTGCTTGCTCATTTCTTTGTTTTGCAATACTGGGGATCAAATACAAATCCTCACACATGTTAGGCAAATGCTCCACTGTTGAGCTGAGCCTAGCTTTGAATGATACATTTTTAAATAGGCTCTCTGTGTATTGCATTATTTTGAGCCATAAATGTACCAGAGTAACTTGGCTTACTGTCATTCTTAGGAGATCTCAGGAGGTCTTTTTAAAGGCTGTGTTTTTTAAATTGCTGTTTTGAACTAAAGATTTAGGACCAGTATGTAGAAATTTTAAATACTGTACTGATAATGTGTTACTTGTTACTGTTTTTAAAGGGGATGAATTGTGGCCCGCCATTCATCCCACTCATGTGAGAGGCCAGTCTTCAACCACCCAGTCTTCAGCTGCCCGCCTCGGTGGCCCCTGAGCAGGCGGCCACAGAAGCATTCCCAGGGGGCCTTGTAAGATGGCCCTGGGGCACGTGGTCCCTGAATGACAGTAACAGATCTTTATTGAGGTGACATTTATATGCACCAAGATGCACTGCTTGCAGTGTACGTTTTGATAACTCATGACAAATCTGTGACGCTTTATAGACACCAGAGTAGTTAAGACAGGCAGCGTTTCCCTGCAGAGCTCGTGCACCAGCACGGAAATGCAGCAGGGTTTCCCATTGCCTCGTCCTCACGACCTGTGCCTGCCCAGAGGTGGCTGCTGAGCAGCCCACCCGGCCTTGGGAAGGTCTGGGTCTGATTGTCCACTTCTTAGAATGGAAAAGGAACAGAAGGAGGAAGCAGTCAAATTGGAAAACAAGCCCTTCCCACCCCTGCCCCAGCTGCTCTTAGAATGAGAATTTTGCTTGGTGGGCCTGGCGATGGCCCCAGCAACATCGAGGAGACAAGCAAAGCTTCTCTGCAGATAAGCTGAGGGGACAAAGCCAGAGTGTGCCTGCAGAGCATTAACTGTGTGCAGTGGCCTGGAGCTTGGCCAGGTGGCCTCATGTCACTGCAGGAACATTGCTATCAGACGGACAGTCTTCACCAGGCAGGGACCAAAGTCCCCATGGTGTCCAGTGCTTCTTGCCGGGCTGCTTCCAGGGCCACTGGGAAGGAGAAGCCCCAGGACATCCACTTGTTTGCTACTCAGCATGGACGGGTAATGTGGGGAAAAGGTAACATGACAAGGTGGGACACGTGGTGACATTCTTGCCAGCGTTAACTATGCAGATCCCACTGCAGCTACTGAAAAGGTGGCAATCAAGCATCTGTATCTGAGACCAAGGCCATCAGGGGAAAAGGTCAGATGTGTATAAATAATGAGATGAGTGAAGAGCAAATATGAATTTATTATTTCAATGCTAAAACTAGTTCTTCTGCCAAGCCTGTCTAGAGAAAAGGAAAAGATACCGAGTTTTGAACATGCTTGAATTTATTTTTTTCTTGTTTCAAATCAAAAGTAAATAAACATAGGATTTGTCTTAATTGTTTAATGAAAATGTTAATCGGAACATTTTTATCCTATGTGAGAGAACTTGAGTGTTCCGGTTTACATTCTGAAAAGTGAACATATTTTTTACATTTGAACCATAATGAAGACAATATGCTATTCTAATAAAGGATGGTTATTTGGGGATGGGAGGTGTATATTCGGCCATAATTATAATAATGATTGCCAAATGTTTAATTGTCGTACTAACAATCTGGGTAGGATTTGGGTAACTCTTGGGTTTCCATACTGTGGACTTTTGAAGGGGCTCTCGGGTCAAATCTGCTTCCTTCTGTGGGCCGGAGATCCCGTCCCATTTCAGGCTCTGACCTGGTGCTCGAGCCTAGGATACGTGGTTCACGGGGGATCTCACAGGGGCGTGGAACCTTGTGAATGTCTTGAAGTATTTTGTAAGTATATAAATGTTTCCACAGTTCTCATTAGATAATCAAAGAGGCCTGTGGCTGTACCCAAAGTGTAAAGAGGCTGGCTCTGTGTCTGATCATCATCCTGCTGTCTCTTTCCAACCTGGTCTTCTCGCAGCTTTCCTGGGATCATCCACTGTGTACCTCCACTGACCCCCGAGATGTCTGAGGAAAGGAAGGGGTGCTGTTAGAGTTAGTTCATCCTCAGAGTGAAGGTCAGGCCTCCTTTTGGGTACCTGGCTGTTCCCTGCATTAGCCTGTGCGCCTCTTTGTACTCAGAGGTGTCCAGATCATTGTTCCACAAGGACCCTGCTGAGTCTCCCGCTGAGGCCTTCCTTGAAAAGGTTATTAATACAAAACAAGAAGGGGGGTAGTTTGATGCAGAGGAGAGCTGTCTCCTCTGGGAGGGAGGAGTGCAGAGGAGAAAGACACTTGGACTCAGTCACTGCTATTCACTTGTTCATTCATTCATTCATTCATCCAGCAGACATTTAGAGAATGCCTGCCAAATGTTGTATCACCTCCTATTTGACTTGCTTGTGTCTTTGAGTAAGAATGTGTTTTGGCCAGTCGTTCAGACCTCTTGCTTTCATGTTGGTAGAAGTTGGTCCATTACATAGTTTCAGTTGCTTAAATTTCAATAGAAAACTTTTACATGATTTGGTACTTATTTGTATGTGATGGATATTTATTGAAATATAATTTTGTATGCCCATCGTCAAAAAGCATTTTAAATCTAAATATATAGCAAGCCACTTTAAAAGATGATTTTAAAATGGGAGCATTAAGTACATTCTTAGTGTATAATTTATTGCAGAAATACTGCATTCCTAGAACTCCAGGCACCATTTGTATCTCATAAATAAAATTTACATACGGTTTTCATCCATATTTTCATGTATTGAGGTGAGGACTTAGTTTTAAATTCTAGTTCAATTCAAGAGAATCGGGGATCTCTACTTGGTCAAACTCACACACACAAATACACAGACATGATTCTCACGATGAAATCAACAGCGAAAATAATACAAGCAACGCTTTGGATTATGTTGGTCTCATGAATTAGGTGTGACCCATCCCGCATGTTTGCTGCAGGTAGCTATTTAAAGTTAAGTGTGATGAAATTTGGCTTCTCAACCACATGAGCCGCGTATCATGTACTTAACTGTGATTGTGGCTAGCGGCCAGCACACTCAGGTGAAGAACGTGATTTACTATTTAACCAGCCTCCTCAAGCTGTGCAAGAGGCAACTTCCAGCATTTTAATAGTATAAATAAGGCTATAATAAATAATCTTATATATAAATTTTTGTGCACATCTTCTCAGGGTGCAGTAATTCATTCATTATTCAGATAGGGAAGCTGTTAAGTGTCCAGAACTGTTTCATAGAAATAAATAGTTAAAAATCTTTGATATCCCAGGATTTAGGCTCTAGAAAATAAACAATTAAGAAAAATAAAAGTGAATAAATGATTAGGTGAGTGAATTATAAATATGTGAGTCAATCTCCGTCCAAAGAGATTTTAATCAGTATGTATCTGTCACACCAGTGTTTCGATTGGCAGCATCCCCCCAGCATGTCAAGCTTTAATTTTGCCTGTGATAACTTTTGTCATATATGAGGTTTTAACAGAATGTACTTAAAATTATTAAGCCTTTTTCATGGTTTATGTGTTTGTGAGAATTTTAGACCCCCAAAAGCACTCACTAGAAAGGAAAGACTGATAATTTTAATACATTAAAATTTAAAATTTCAGTTGTACAAAGATGGCATTTAAAACAATGAAGAAGTAGTCAGGACCAGGTGAGAATGTCTGCAATGAAGACAGCTGATTAAAGTTCTCTCACCTATAAATCATGAAATAAATATATATGGGCAGCATATGAAATGCATTTTTCAGTGAGTGCATCTAATTGGCAGCTACACAGGGGAAGCGATAGCCAGGATTTCTAATAACCAAAAGGGATCAAGTAACAAGCAGACACAGTCTCACCACCATCAAACTGGTGACATCATAAGGTCTCATAGACCTAAAATGGAGTTCAAAACTAGGAGAGAATCTGGCTCTTGGGAGTGACAACTAGAAAGTTTACTTTAGGAGCACGTATTTATGCTCACTTTTCAAACAGAAAGGACACTTGCTTGATACCTGGAAGAGCTACACTGAATGTCGCCAAGGAGGCAGCCTCCAGAATATTCATTTCTGTGAATATTTATTGTAGTAAACAATTGATAGCCAGCACCATTTATCATAGTAAACAATTGATAGCCAGCAAGTGTCCATCAGTAGAAAAATGAATAATTAGCTCAATATTCAAAGGCAAAATATTTGTCAAAGATTGATGGACGAACATAGATCTATATAGTCTACCAGAGATAGATCTATATATTCTACCAGAGACATACGTTCAGAACTTTAAAATGAGCCCAGAATAGCAAATTGCTGAATTCTGGGGTTATGGCAGGATGCTGATTCATGAGATGGAAGCATACAGAGCATCCCTGAGTGAATGATGGTGTCAGTGCAGGGCGAACATACAGAACACTGGATGTCATCGGTGCCTCTCCAAAGAGGAGAAATGGGCGTTCCAGTGCAGTACTTGGTTATGTCCTTTTAATATGTGTGCCTGTCAGGCTCACAAGTATTTGTTAGTATTTTCTTTCGTACTGCTTTCTAATTTTTTTCATTTTTTTGAAGTGGTTAAAATGAATACAATTTTTCCAGCATAAAGGGGAAAACACCATTCAAAAAAATTTTATGTCTATTTAGAAGTAGTTGCCAGAGTTTCTTTGAGTGATGTCTCTTCTTTATGTACATATTTAATATTCAAATGTCATTTGGAGCATAATCTTTTGAAATTTGTGGCCTTGAGACTTCTGAATGAGCCTGCATTGAAGGTATTCAAGTCTCTTTCTTATGCAGGCTGATAATGGGAGAAGTCTGAATTCACTAACATTTTTGTGGTATTTAACATTTATAACTTTTTACTATTTATTTTTAAAACATATTACCAATGTTGATTATTTTCTTTGTTCTCATTGATTTCTTTCTTTCTTTCTTTCTTTCTTTCTTTCTTTCTTTCTTTCTTTCTTTCTTTCTTTCTTTCTTTTTGTGCTGGGGATCAAACTCAGGGTCTTACGCTTGCTAAGGAAGCGCTCTAACCACTGAGAATTATCTCTGACCCCTCACTGATTTCTAACAGGGCGCACAGAAAGGTTAAGATTATATGGCCTAAATACATATTTGGATTCCTTCTGAATCCAGATCCTACTTGGTGATTTTTTTTGACTTCTTAATAAATTATAACAGCTATATTTAAAGTGTAAGATAAAATGTGAAGTTTGGGAGGTTAATTTCTCTAAAATACCAAATTTTAAAATATGAAGGTAAATATAAATAACTCTCTGTGAAGCTGTCAGAATGTATAAGTAATGTGTTAGTGCCAAATCCACTTGGTCTTTGTGCATGGTCCTTGCAATATGGTACACGGGCACACACTGGGCATCAGGAGACACAGTGCACCATGGACTTATTTACTTCTAGAAAGAAATTGCCCTTATCATTGCCACGATCCTGGCCCAGCTGTCTTGACACCTTGCTTTCTTCGCTCTGACCACACTGATGACTGTTTCTCCAGAGGGCCCATTTGATGAGTGCTGATTTACCTTCTCTACCATAGCGCAGTCACACCCAGGAACACTGTGTTCCGCATTTAACAGTACATTTGGGTGAGATTTTCCCTGTATCACCATAGGATTCTGTAGTTTTGTTTATAGAGGCCTTGTTATTTCTTGTTAATTTATAAGTATAGTATTTTATGTATTTTTGTGGACTCTGTGAATAGGTTTTTAATTTTTTAGATTATGCTGTCCAACTAATTATTGCTAGTCTTTAAGAAAAAATATCAATTTTAATACTCGTAGCTTCTAATGAGCCAACTAACTGAATATTCTTACTAATAATACTTTGTTCTCTTTTTTCCCAAAGGGTGAACATGTCTGTGAACAATCAGAATTCATAATTATAATTTATATTAATTTTCAGTATTTATATTCCTAATTTTATTTGCTCATTTATTTTTATACGATGAAATTAAACTCATGGTTAGAATTAAGAGTTGTAACAGTGAGCATTTTTGTGCAGTCTGATATTAGCCAAGATGCCTCCCTGTTCATCGCAGCATGATCTGGGGCCTTTATATTGACTGCGACGTTCTTTGTTTAGAACCACTGGGCAAAATGGCTTCTTTTATGTCATTTTCTGTGCTATCAAAGATACAGTATTAGTCCTCTTTGATTACCTGATGAGTTTACATGAGTAATTCCTTTAAATCATTCCTGTCCAGGAATGCGCACACAAACACATACACATGCACACTCTCAAAGGACTGCAAATAATTGGAAAGTTGGCTGATGACAGTGATACAAACAAGTTTGAAAAGAGCAGAGCCTAGAAGTTTAGCTAGAACCATAAGGTTTGAAATTTTTATCGAGTTCTTATCTTTTCTATGGTCTTATGTATTTATGAACTATGTTATCCACTCAACTCGGAAACCCATTAATAAGTCATTAGGTTTCCTGCTTTTTCTAAAACTGTCTTGGTAAGCCAGTATCAGTTCTTAGTTCAGCTGGGAAAGACAGTGAGGCATTCTTATTGACTGCATTTCTTTTTATTTTTTATTTTATGGTCTTTTGAAAATTCTGCATCTCAGCTTTAATCTTATTTTGCTGTCCTGTATATTGTTCGAAGTGAGTCCTATTGGTCTTATTAATTTTTTCCAGTTTTTTTTTTTATTAGTACATGTTTGCATTGCATATGATTACAGTCCTTGTGTGGAGCTGGCACATGTTCACAACACATCATCTTTTTCTATCCCCTTCACCTCTCCTCCCTCTATCTCCCTCCATCTCTTGAGCCCCTTCCCATTTCAGAAAGATCTATCTCCCTACTTCCTATTATCTGGTTTTTATTTTGCTCTTTATTTATATTTTGAATTTCTAGGGTAGGAGAAATCATGCGGTTAATCTTTCCTGACATTTTTGAGGACAGATTTAACCTTGGCTCTCACCATATTTGGGATCTATTTGTAAAACATGTGGTCTGTGCTATTTATCCTCTTCAAAGTAAAGTTAAAAGGAATTAGTGAATTGTAAGGCTTCAATGGAACCCACATGAAAAAGATAACTATTTCCAAATGCCTTTCCAGCAGTGTCCTCTGCTGGGGGAAATTTTCCCTTCTCTGCAGTTCTCCAGCATCCAGTGATACAGAACTGCCTAGAAGGTAAGCAGAAATATAATACGGACGGAACACAGTGATGAGCACCCCCTGCAAAAGAGAGGCCCTGAGTCTGAAGACAGGTAGACTGCAGGCCCAGGACACAGACTGCAGGGGTCTGCCCCAGAGCCGGTGTGTTGAAACCGCCTGTTCGATTCTTAAGGTCAAAATGCTGCCGTCCCTTTGGTGGTATGTTCACGGCCGCCTTCGTATAGAGAGGTATTTAGAAACCATAACTGTGACATCGAATGGCTGTTACGATGCTGGGCAAACGCATCATATCCCAGGAGGCCGCATCCTGTGCCTCCCGAAATGCATACCCCCAAAACAGGATAAATGGGACAGGGGATGCTACTCTCTCCTTTCCATGCTGCTAGTGTTGGAGGGGCCAGGATTTCCTTGTTCCACCTCCTTCTTCTCACAGCGTACTGCCTTGAGTTCTTTCATGGCTTCAGGTTTGGGGAAGGGACACCTGTGTCCTTTGACTTTGCATCCACACAGTCCTTTCCTGTTGATCATGTTCAGTCAGGTGAGTGAATGAACAAAGAGCCAGGTGTTACCCTTGTTCTGGACAAAGACTGCTTGCTTTCATCTGAAGCTCCCTTGCAATCACATCCTATGCAGAAAGAAGGTTCTTTATTTGGAATTGCACGTTTAAGCTAATTCCTATTCCCTGTCATGATTATGGTCATATTCCTGTTTGATTTGAAAATGAATTTAGATTATCTGTTTGGAGACGAGTCTCCAGAACACAGTCTTTGTGAGCCTAGTGAGTATAATGAAGATGTTCCTTCTCCCCCACCATAGTAACTTTACTTACTCTAAAGGCACATTTTTCCAGAATCAGCTTAATAGGATTCATGGTCTGCTGATCTAGTGCCATTTCTTCATGTTCCATGAAACATCATAACCCTCAGGGACAGGATATATTTACAGGCTACATTTAAGGAGCCCAGGAAGTGAAGTTTCACTTCTTACTGCAAGAGGAGAAGTATTCTGAGTAATGGTATCTATAGGGAGATTCAGGGAACTCCTTAACTGGAGTGGGAAGGATCATGATGGAACTACGCAGTGTCGCCGCCATCCCGGGCACTGTTAGAAGCCCTCTGAGGATGATGACCTGGTTACTCCTCACAGCGGTCCCCAGGAGGCCCAGGCAGGGTGACTGGTGGTTCCAAGGCCACCCAGCCAGCGGACGGCAGAGCTCAGAGCCTGTGCTAGGTATGGTGGTACCAGTCGTGAACATTAGCTGCCTCTGTAAATACAAGTCTCTGATTGTCTCAGCCCCCGCTTGCTTGGCAGAGAGCTGCTTTTCTTGCACCTGAAAGGCTCCTGGACCACACTACTGGCCAAGGCTCCCTGGGTTTGGGGGAAAGTGCACTGCGTGCCATTTCCTTGAGTTCGGGGCACGGGTTGTTCAGGTAGACCTTTGTGGCAGCCATCCCAAAGAAAGCAGAAGCTTTCATCCTTCTTGTGAGAGAATTCACAGCAACTGCATAGTATGCAGGACAATTACCAAGAGAGGGTCCTGTCAATAGGCATTAGCAAAGTATGGTGAACTCATCAAAGTGCAATATTGAAAAGAGAAAGTTCTCTAAGTTTTACATAATTTGAATCTCTCAGCAGTCCTTCAAATGTAAAAACTGTTCATTTATTTTCCTTATTTCTCTATTAACACACAGAAGCCCCGAAGCAGGTGGAAATGAACTTACATTCAAACACATGTGGCTGTGGGTGCCTTGACTCGCATGCCAGCATCTAGTCCCGGCGACTCCTTTCTCCTCGCTTAGCCAGGTGGAGGCTGATCACTGGACACTCAGAAGTTAATTGTGAGCCTACTGGATATTATTCCGGAGTTTTTTAAAGCACACATAAATGAAACCCCAGGCAACTCATTAGAATGCTTATCAAAAGTGCTTTCAATTTTAGTATATGTGCTGCCGAAGTGAGCAGCAAAAGTTCTTTCAGTTTATTTTCAAGGCTAGGGAAATCAATGCAGAGCAGAAGAGAACACATCAGACTGATCTTTCCTAAGAGCAAAAACAACCACAGAACTGTAGGCTGACTCCTTTGGTTAGCGATTTCTTTTTTACTTACATCCACTTTGTATCAGTAGGGAAAAGAATAATGCCTTGATAAACACTCTTAAATTATTTATTTCCTCCAGTGTCAGTTTACTTCACCAGATTTGGAAACAGAATGTGGAGACACCGTACTGGAAAACACTAAAATACATGCTCACACTGATGTAGTTTTAGCTGCAGGGAAAATTGATTTCAGGCTGTTGTAGCCCGGAAATGGGTCCGCTGGCTGTCTCACAACGTGGACCAGCACCTGGCAAGTGTCTTCACCAACCCATGTCTCCCAGGACACCTCTGCAGAAAAGAGAGCTGTGTCCCTGTGGTCAGGGGGTGGCTATACACTGTCTTACTCCTCTCTGAGACTGCACTGCCGCCTGCTGTAGGAGTTTCGGGGTGCTGTGTCCTAAATGACCCAGCTTTTCATAGTGCACCCATAACGTTGACCTGCTGGAGTGACAACTGCACAGGCCATCAGTAACGTTGACTCACACCACAAATAATGGTGAGTTCAGGAGGCACGTGTCAGTTGAGGCTTGACCGTGGAAACTTGTTTGTCCCCTAATAGCACCCCCACTTGTTTGTCCCCTAATAGCACGCCCACTCCTCAGAAACACGCTTTGAGAAACTTAACTGGACTTTCTCCAGATGAAAGAAACAATATAAATCAAGTCTTACCTTTCTCATAACGAGCAAAAGATGCTTTATGAAAGGGATTTTTCTTCCGGAGTGAGGGAACAATCGCACCAGTGTACATCAGGGCAGGGGAATTTGGGCCCAGCAAGGAGGGACTGAGGTGGGTCAGCATATTTGCAAAGCAGTTATAAAACGGCCTCGTGGGATGCCACTCGCCACCAGCAGTAAGAAAAAGCACCCAAACTCCATTTCCTCCTGAGTGACTTTGCAGAAATGAGCCCTGCTCTGTAGCTATAAAAGCTACAAGACCAAGTCTCCCAGGGGTTTTGGTCTCCCATGGTCAGGAGCCAAGAGCCACACGGTAGAACCCAAAATTTCTCAAAGGCAAAATGATGAAATTGATCACTGCATGATTGTCTAGTCTCTAGAATTTTGCCTGTAAAGTTTCAAAACAGTATTTGGAATTTTTCAGAACTCACAGTATTTTGGCCTAGGAAAAAAATATAAAAGTGATTGCTCACAGCAACTTTTGTTACAGTATATTTCAAGAATGGGTGAACCAACTTCAAATTATCTTCCTGTAAAATGAAGTTTTGAGTAATTCTAAGTAGATTATATTAATAATTTTGTCACTTTGCCTGTATGAAGTTTTCGAGGGTCTAAGTGTTTTGCTGTTGTAGGATGTCTGGACTTAACGGGGCAGGGGTGCTGCTGGTTCTGCTGCTTTGAATTAGAGTAAGTAAGTTGTCTCTAAGACTCCTCCCTGCTGTCTGCGATTCCAAGCCCTGCAGACTTACCTGTGAGGAGTTTTAGTATTTCCTTTTTCCTCCTTGCCCTGACAGGTAAACACGGCACATCAGGAATTTGTGTCCTCTTTACTTCAGTTACTGACAAAGCTGGCCTGGTTCTCGAGGGTCGCTTTCATCCTGGTAAGCAGCACCCTGGAACCCGGAGTCCCACCTTTCGAGGACGTGGTTTGGTTGCCTTTAGCTCTTCAGGGCGTTTAGAGATTCAGACTCCACCCCTCACACTCACTTCTAATGCTTCCCCATTGCTCAGCATTTTTTCATAATCGGGTCAGTCCTTGTTGCATTTCATTATAGTCTTACTTTATACTACATTAACTTTGTACGTTGTAGGCTCTGATCTTTGCCCTCCAGGCTGTCAGTCTCAGGAAGGCTTAATCACCTTCATTAACCCTCAGTAAGATCCATTTCAGAGAAAGTCAAAGACTGTGCATGGCATATCCTTATGGCCCATACAGTCATTACTACGATGACAGCTCTTTCTTTAAGAAAAAAGAAATTATTTCTCTCGGGTTATGGGAATCATGTCATCTGAGTGCCCAGGCCCCTGTCCGGAATGTTCAGTGATTTTATGGAATTTCTCATGGAGAATAAAAACAGCGTCCAGAATCGGAAGCACTGGTGTGTGACCATGCTTTCTGCCTCTAGAAATTCTTACAAGATTTCCTCACTAAAAAAGACCTGTCTCTTTCTTGAAGATAAAATAGATGACTTCAGAGTTTCCTAATTAAATCACGGCATATTCACCCCCCATATTTATGATGCAGTTGCTGATAAAGATGAACTGTGACTTGATTCTGTCCTATTGACATCTGCTCTAGAAAATGTCTTATTCTTCCTAGCTGCAGAGCTTCCTCTGTGTGTGTATGTGTTTGTGTATAGTATTTTTTTTCTCATTTTGCCATGATTAGGCATGAATCTGAGCTTACATCTGTATACTTTTCATCCTTTCCAACTAAACTAGGATAATAAAACCTGCAGTATCTGCTCGCCGGCAGTTTGTCAAGCAGGCTAATTACTATGGTAGAACTTGGACCATCCCTAGCATAGAAAGCATTCTGCATTAAGGCTATAGCTGTAAATGGGTGTGCATCACTTGGGCCTCGTGTTCGCCCATGAGAGGGTGAACAAGGAAACAAGAGCCCCTGCCTTGCACGGAGGGTGATGGGCTCAAGCCCATCACAGCTCCATGGAGAGCGTCTCTCGATGCCTCGGGCAGGCCAGGATGGCTCCAAAGAAGATGGCACCACAAGGATCTGGCAGGCAGGGGGAGCTACACACAAGCACAGAGATCTAAGGATGCAGATGTGGTCAGGGAATTCCTATCTGAGAGGAGTGATTTGAGCTGGCTGGTGGGCGTGGGTGAGTTCTTACAGACCACACTTGAAAAAGATGTGGACCAGATCGTGAAAAACACATATTGCCTATGACAAGTAGTTTGGCCTTTGTGATGAGCACTACAGAGATCCTTACTGTTTTAAAAAGTGGAAGAATGTGACACAAAGTTCCTGGAAAACACGCCCAAGTGTATCCACCATCCACGTACTTCATAGCTCCTGCCCTTCATGGCTAATTAGAATTCTTCGGCTGTCATGTTCCCTCCATTAGTTGACTCCTTGTTAGGTCTCCTTTCCTGAGTCGTCAAGCAACTTGGAATAGACAATCCTTAAAGCTTGGCTTTTCCAGTCCCATGGATCTAACTTCTTGCCTAATCCTGCCACTGAACTTCTGCTGCTAACATGGCTTTGTGTTCCCAAGCTCCAGGCCCATAGTTGGAATGGTGAACTGTTCAGATTTAAGAAGAAAGGAAAGAAAGATGGTATCTCCCTTTGCAGAAGGAAAGGAGACTGAGGCTATTGATCCAGGCATGGTTATAAAGAATTAAATTTCAATGTAACTCAACTGTGCTATTTCAGCCCTGTATTCAGAAGTATGAGATAGTTCATTGCAGTCTGAAGATGAACGGGTTTCAATGGGTAAAGATTAGTTCTTAAGCCATTAATAATATTAGCAATATAAGGGATCTTACCTTCTAAACCAGTCTCATTGATTTTAGAGAACTAATCAACTAAATGACTTACTTCAAGCCCACAATGTTTCTGTCCCTGTATGTGTAACTATATGGCTTTATTCCAGACTTTCTCAAGCTTTTCATTCTAAGCTCAAAATTGAAGCCATATCAAATTTGTAATTTGCTGAGGCTCTGTGGTCATAATGTCTAGAAGTCACACATTTTTCGGGGACACAATGAAAACACAGAGAAACAGATCACAGTGATGGTTCTTTGACATTTTGGGTAGAACAACTGAACTGTAGGTTACATACCATCAGGAGGAATGCCATTTAGGTAAAATGTTAGTGTTCTATAATCTTGTTGTAAAAAACACTGTTTAACAATCCTTGGGTGTAATCATTGCAATCTGTACTTCTGTAAGACCGGAAAAAGGGTTAGGCATTCCCTCATAACTCAGTATGCCACAAGTGTGGAGCCACATTTTGTGAAGTCTGAATATAAGCAGGAGCAATTGACAATGAGCCAGGAATGAGCATGAGGGGAAAAAGAGACATAGAAGAAAAGAGATAATTCTGTAGACTAATGTATGTGCAAAGTATTTAAAAATGCTTGTGTTTGGAAGTAAAGTTTAAAGCTTCAAGTGGGTATCTAATTATTTTTGGATACCGTGCTATCGAACGTCACCTTCCTTTCTAGAATGTGGGTCCGAGAGATATTTTTTAAGTATGAGTAAATTCATCTCAATTAAAATGTTGTATGTACCACTTCAGCTGGCCACAAAAAAGACCAAAATTCAAAAAAGTACAGTTTCTACGGAATACATGCCGCTTTCACACCCTTTGAAAGTCAAAATTGTAAGTCAACCCCTAGCCCCACATGGTCCCAGTTTGTGAGCAATGCCTTCCACTAGGATGGTGATGGCTACAGTGTCACTAGGGGCTAGAAACTTTTCCGCTCTGTTATGACCTTGTGGGGTCACTGTGATACATGTGGTCTGATCTTGGCTGAAGTGTCATCGCCCTGCACATGGCTGTACATAATACCTCTGGTTGTAAGATCTGTATGCATGGACCCTCTCATCTTCTACCCGCGACCTTTAAGTTAGACCCCACCTTAGGGGCCAGGGGGAGCAATGCCTTCACATGTAGAATGGCATTGAATCACCAGTGAAGCCTGAAGTCACGAATGCTAAGGAGGTGCCAAGGAATGTTTGCAAAACTTTATCACCTAAGAACTTTTGTCACAGTATATTTTACAATGGTGAAAAGTGGAAAGAATTAAATACCCAACAGTAGGAGTAGGATAACTACACTTTGCAACAACCAAATAAAATTATTTGAGCATATCAAAGCTTAATAATATAGGAAATATTTATGCACATTATTGTGTGAAAAATGGCTTCAAAATGATAGCAATACTGTAATTCAAATTCTGTAAAGCAAATTGCTGCATAGGAACACAAACTGTTGGAAGGCTGTACTTTCAAATTCTTGAATGAATTATTTTGGAGTGGTGAAATTGTACATGATTTTTCACTATTTTGAATTTTCAGTTTTTAACACTATGCATAAAATACTGTTAAAATCTCAATTTACTTAAATTTAAGAAAGATGTTCAAGAGACACTAGTGATATCATTGCTTTGATTTCTTTTATTCAGCAATCAGTAGTTATATTTTTTGCATTTTTTTATTAGTACATATTTGTAGTATATAATGGTCACATTGCTCATGGGGAATTTGTACGCATACGTCATGCATCTTAATTCATGAAGATACTGGTACCAGTTGAACTTTGGAGCATGAATCTGTGTTCATTTTTCAGCGATTAATTTATTTTTTGTGCTGCTAAGGATTGCACCCAGGGTATCATATGGGTTAAACATGTGCTCTGCCGCCAGGCTATACTGTGAACTCTTATTTTTGTATTTATTTTTCCACATGAATTTATTTTTGCAGTCATTTTTAGCGATTAATGTCATGCTTCAACTTTGTTAGTTTAATTGACAGTTATCTCTCTTTTTTTTAATATTTCTAAAGTTTAAGACTTCCAGCGTCAAAGCAATAGATATCCTGGTGCTGTGCATACCCCTGATAAAGCTATCATTTTAAAATTACTATGTTTAATGGTGTTAACTTCTACTTATCCAATTATGGATCAGTTAAAAATGTAATTTAAAATGTATTTTTATAATCCAATATGTACTGTGAATCATCCTTAACAAGAATTTCTTTTGTAGAACCAATGCTAAAATATTATAATTTACCATAAATAATCAAACCTATGGGGAAACAAAGTGTTTTGAAAACAAATTACCTTTAAAACAGTAATGGTTTTCAGTGATTAAGAAGTGTCATGCCTGTTTCTGTGTTCGTGCCTATTTGCGTGTGTGTGTATGACTTTGACAAGTGGATATATTCTTTTTCTGTGTTTGTAAACAACAAGGAAGAATTGTTCACACTGAAATATTTTGAAACTGGCCCTCTGGGTTGGCATGCTGGGTTTTAGACTTCTTTACCAGAAATCTGTGTGTGTGAGCATCCCGTCTCCCCATCCTGGCCTTCACAGAAGCAAAGCTAAAAATGTTTTCTAAGGCTGGATGTGGTGACTCGTGCCTGTCATTTTAGCACTCAGGAAGATGAGGCAGGAGGATCATGAGTACAAGACCAGCCAGAGCTACATAGTGAGTTCAAGACTCGCCTGAGCTATATAGTGACAAGACGCTGTCTCAAACAAACACAGAACACTTTTCTTTCTGGCTCACTGCTGCGCATGGACCCTCCCAGGAGGCAGGTGGCAGTAACAGAGCTGTCACAGGGCTGCCACAGGTGACTCTGTTAATCTGCAGCCTTAGTTTATGGCTCCCTGGGGGAGGGACGAGTTGGCTGGAAAGTGCATTCGTGTGTACTGCAGAGATGCACTGGGGTGACTGGCAGAGGCAAGCACGTTGATTAATGTGGCCAGTGTTGCCCATGGCTCCCTCGAGCCTCTGTTTTTCCAGGCTGGCCATTGAATGGACAGGACAGGGACGTGCTGGATTATCCAGGTGAAACAGGGTTACAGCTAACAGGGACTGTCTCAAGATGTCTTGCATACGAGTGAGTGTTGCAACCTAAGAATTTGCAAGGGCTGCTGACTGACTGATAATATTAGCTGGCTTTTTGGAGTGCTGTGTGCCACAGGCTGAACAAAGTAATATTATTACATATATTATTTTGTTCAAAATGTACAAAACTGTATTCCTACATTCCTCAACTCTTGATAGTTTAAATAATTTGAGAAGGTTATTCCACTTAGGAGAGAATGGACAGGACAGGGATGTGCCCGATGATACAGGTGGAAGAAGAAGCTGAGTGCTTTTAACAATACTCTCTTAAATATCATTAAGAATTTTCCTAACTACAAATTTATTCTAAGCACATCCTCAAACATTAAGCACATCTTGCTTAATAAATAAAGCTAGCAAACTAATTTAAATTGACCAGTGTTTTCAAGAAAATTTATGTCCAAACTTGTTTAATGTGAGTGCATTTGCCTTTATGTAAAAAGTAACATTTTAATATTATTTTAATAACATGTAACTCTCAATGTATGTCTTAATTAAGCAGTTCCGACATACCCTGATACCAATTTCCTTCTTTATTAAATTGTACTGAATATTCTTCTATGTTTCTTAAGGTCACAGGAGGAAGGTTGTTAATGTTCTCCTTTTCCTTGTCTGTGTCATGTTCCAAACATTCATTTGTCTGTCTGAGCCAGAGAAATGTTACTGTTAACATAGAGCAACAAGGCCAGGGTAAGCCTCTGAAGAGGAAGCATCTTTTTCCAGACCTTCTTGAGACCTGCAGGATTAGAAACAATATATTACAGTCAAATAAAAGAATATTTTAATTTAATATCAGATACCTCACCCAAAAAGCCAAGATAGTCTTTACAGTATGTACTCAAATCTCCCCTGCATTCTGTAAAAGACTTTAGCCAAATCCTGTGTTTGCAGTATTCTAAAAACAATTTTACCCTCCAACAAATTTGCAGTGAACACGTGTAGATATGATGCCTGGTGCTTGTGTAGCTAAGAGAGACTTTCCTAAAAGCCAGGGCTGTCTGTGATTTGCACTCTAGGAAAAGAGTCAGTCAGTGGTGCTTTGGTGCCCTGGGGTTGGGCCGACAGCTGGAAAAGTGGGAGCCTGGCAGCTCCAGACCTGCCCCAGGACACCTGGAGAAACTGCAGAGATGACCGTCCAGGGATGCTGTAAATACCTGCTTTGTGTGCTGTCTTTCCCCTGACTACTTTCTTATAGCTACCAGTGATAAGATAATAAAGTGATGATAATATGTAAATTAAGATAAAACTTAGAAAATTGGAGGGACTCATTTTGCCTCTGGAATGGGAAGAAGGGAAGCTGTAGGAGTCGGTTACCTGACCTTAGTGGATCAGAGCAAAGGAAAGTTTTTGAAGAAAAGCACTTACATCTCATGGTGGACACGACTTAAAGGAAGGTCAGATTCTGTGTCCCACTGTGGAGAGGAAAGAGCAGAAGAGAAAGGAAGGAGGGAGTGTTTCCCTGGTCTCTCACCCCACAGCCCTCACCACGGGGATGACTCTTGACAGCAGACACCCTGAATTCTTAGAAAGATGTTACATTCCCACAGAGGTCCCTTCAGCTCTCAGAGTAGTAGACTGGAGACTTCTTCCTCTTCCTTGAGCAATCCTGCAAATTCTATATGGATTTCATGGACCAAAGACACATGCACAGAGAGTGCTTTTAATGTGGGTCCCTTTGTATTTTGTTTCTTGGCACATAATCTGTCTGCAAGCGCTTTGAAAATTTTCAGCACAAGGAGGTCTTGCTTCATAAGTGTTAGCTTGTACATTGATATGGCACCTGTGGTCAAATTGAAACAGAAATGTTGAATGTGTTCCCAGCTCTTTCTTATTCAGAAAGCTATATAAATACAGCAGTGAGGTTTCCTTGCTGTAAACAGTTAGTTCTTTCTTCTCACCTTGCGCACGCCCCTAGATATCTGTCATGTGTTCCTGCTTACTGTGGTGTCTTTTAAAAGAGAAATTATCCTCTTTAGCAAGTTTTTTGTTTGCGGATGTGTGTGTTTCATTTTGTCTTTGTTGTTTTTATTTAGATACTTTTGCCATAAATTGGCTGTTTATCCAATTTCTCTAAACTGACTGTTTTTTAATTGTGGGCCTATTATTTTAAGGGCTTGCTTTGACCTAACTCTAAAAGTAGGGAGCAACTTCAAGGTAGGAGACCCTTCTTCCTTTTCAGCTCCTATTTTCAAGCACTCTGTGTGCCAACCCACAGTGCTAACCCCTCCACCATGCTTTCCACCCCTCGGTTCTCCCAGCAGAGTAGAATTCCTTGCAAATTTGTGGTGGAAGGGTTTCATGATGTGGTACACACTCACTCTGAGTCCAAACATGGTCTGTCTTGCTGGACTCCTTTGAGGAGTGTGAATTAAGACAGACAGTGGCCTGGATTGGGGCCAGGGCAACTGAGGACCCCTCATAAGACGATCAGGTGTTCCCGGCCAAATTCAGAAGCTCCTTATCTTTACCTGTGCACACAGTCCCTCAGGATGCTAGGCCTTAGGAGAGTTACTCATCCCCAGTTTCCTCATCTTTCTGATGGGGTGATGGCATTTTACTTCCAGTCATGGTATAGTCACTTCTATCAGAGCTACATCAATAGCAATTCAAAGTCTGGATAAAATACAAAGCTAAGTACCTGAAGACACTGAGCAGTGACCAGGAAGAGGCAGAACTAGACAGGAGTCCTAGTCTTGGATTCAGTCACAGTAATCTGTGTGACATTAACAGAAGGTCCAATATATATGTAATTGAAGTTACAAAGGAAGAAATGAGAGAAAATGGGACAAGAAAAACATTGGAAACAAGAATGGACAGATGTAGCCAAAATTTGGGGAAAAAAATCTAAAAGTACAAATCCAAGTTTAGAAGACAACTGGAAAGTTAAATACAAAGAGCAGCACTGCCAGACCTGTCATGATCAAACTGATGCAAAGACAAGGAGAACATTCTGCCGACAGGAAGAGGACTGTGGCCCATCTCAGGGAACAGTGGTACAAATGACCGCTGATACTGCAGCAAAATCAGTGAGGGCCAGATTGGAATGATGCTGTAAAGTGCAAAAGGAAGAAACAGCTGCTGGGCTGCAGATCTACAGTCAGCAAAAAATAGCCTTCCCAGATGAAGACAAAGTGAAGGCATTTCAGATGAACAACTGAGAGTGCTCCTTAGTGCCAACCTGCACTGAAAGAAACAGAGTAGGAACTTCTTCAGACTGAGTAAAAATGGTGCAAACTTGAAAGGGCGAGCCCTGGAAATTACAAATATGTTTGTAATTCTTCGGAAAAAAATCTGATTTCATGTTTTAAAAAATACGTATGGAAGTTTAAGATGGGCATTGTATTGGGGCATTTAGGGTACTTGCATTATATAGTGGTACCTGGGTTCATGAACTTTATTCTTTCCATGATCTGGTTGCAAAACAAGTTAGGTGAGAATGGAGTCAAATTTAGTCATTAGGTTCAATGTTGGCCTTATGGGGAAATTTGAGTCGGTTCTCATCCAGTTCAGTTTGCGACTAGAATCGTGGAGAGAATTGAGTTTATGAGCCAGGGTACCACTGCACATATGACAGGTGAGTGCATAATACATACATAATATATAGTGTGTAGTGAAGTTGAAATGGGAGCACACGGTTCTGAGGTGCTCATATTATATTAGGTGGTAAAGTGTTAATTCTTAATGAAGTCTGAAAAGTTACAGACACGTCTTCCAGTCACTACTGCAATATAGCAGTCAGTCACTTGGGTGGCAGCTAACACAATAAATTGATTGTAATGGAATTCCAAATAGATTTGCTGACCAAAGAGGGAAGGAGGGAAAGGAAACTAAAGTACACAAGACAAACACGACATAACTAGTGAAAGCTTAGCCCTAAACCCAGCTGTCCTCATAAATGTGCTAATCGGCTAAGTACATTAGTTGAGAGGCTGGTTATCAGAGTAGGTAACACATAAGATCACATTATATGATAGATAGAAGAGAGGCACTTAAAATGTAAGGACATACCGGTTAAAGATAAAAGATGTGAAAGTTACGCTGTATGAGCAAACACTGTTAGGTCTGAAGGGTTCTGTGCGTGTCATTCGTAGCTGAGGTCGCGACACTGAGAACCACCAGAAACTTCAAAGTTGTATGATGGCACATTCATCTGGAAGACACACGGTAGCATCCTGACTGTGCATGCGCTTCAGGTTCTTGAAAATAGAGCTGATGGAATTAAAAACAGAGAGACGGAGACAAGTTCTCTTAAAATGAATCAGTGATAATTAGGAGACAATAACACTGATCCTGGGGTTTTTTTTAAATTTCAAAAACACAGAAAATAGACGAGAACATGTCTCTTCGTTTCATGAAATGAGCATAACCCAGATAGCAGTCTTAATGAAGATATTAGAAAGAAAATGATTGACCCATCCCTAATGAATTTAAATGCAAAAATTTTGAATAGAAGTATTAGCAAATCAAATCCACCAACATATACTAAACAGAACATGTATTAGCCATGGCTGGGTTTATCCCAAAATGCAAGATTTGTTTAATATTTGAAAATTATTCAGGTTAGTTCACTACATTTATAGAATAAATGAAAAATAAGTGGAAAAAGTATTTGGCAAAATGCAACATCTATATGTGATAAAATTCTCAGCAATTTAGAGAAGGAACAATTTCAAAACAATGAAGTGTGTATTTGAGAATAATACCACTAACATTTTATTTGTTTGTCACATATTAAACACTTAAAGCTGAAGTCTAGAATTGGACGCTTCTAGTCAATATTTTACTGTAATGCGTACCATTGAAATGAGGCCGGAAAAAATAAATGTCATAAAACTGAAAAGAATAAGCATTTGTCTTTTTTTCAAGGACAAATCATTTACATAGAATCTCCTAAGGAATTATTTAAACAACTAGTAGAACAAACATGTGAATATAAGTTTGAAGGATACAAGGTCCATGTACAAAAACCAGTTGTATCTTTATATAATGGAAAGAAAAAATTGGAAAAGGAATAGTAAAGATGTAATTTCTTTTACAATTTTATCTAAAAGCCATGAAGTATAAATTTATAAAAAGATAGGTTAGATCTCTAACATGGTGCTCTTCTTCTTCTTCTCCTCCTCCTCCTCCTCCTCATCCTCTTTCTCTTCCTCTTCCTCCCCCTCCTCCTTTTTCTTCTTTTTCTCTCTTTTTTTTTTTCAGATGGGATCTCACTCTTTTGCCCAGGCCACCCTTGAACTTGCTGTTCTCCTGCTTCAGCCTCCTAAGAGGCTGAGACTGCAGGCGGGCAACACCATGGCAGGCTGAAAGATATTTTTAAAAGACTAAAGTAAATGAATCAATATATTTTACATAACACAATTTACTTAAGTAAATCTGAAAATTATTAAGATAGAAATTTTCTCAAGATCATTGCATGCATTCAATTAATTATTTTAAGCTCAATGGGCTTTTTGTAGAAGTGTATAAAGTGATTATAAAATTTATATTAAAATACATATTTAGAATAGTTTTGCAAAAGTAGAGCAAAATGGAAGCCCCCACTTTCGTTAGCAGAACTAGGTAGCGCTGCTGTAAGTTTGAGTGTACACAGGAAGGCCCATGGAGTAAGTGCTCGTTTCCCCAGGGAGCCCTGAATCAAAAGCCTGGCCCCCAGCTGCTGCTCTTGAAGGTGCTGTGGGCCACAGGGGCAGGGAGCCTCCTGGGAGGTGCTGAGGTTGTTGGGGGTGTGGCCCCATGCTTCCTGCCTCCTGATGTGCCACTCCCCTAGCTCCTTCTTCACCAGAGGGCCCAGCAGGAAGGGCTGCCTGAGATTGGCCTTGAATTTACTAAATGATGAGCCAGAATCTGTCTCTAGTTTATAAGTTGCCTGTGCTAGATGTTTTGTTATAATAATGGAAAGCTGACTAATATAGGAGTCCATAAACAGACATAACTAATGGAGTCATTTGATTTGGGGCAAAGATGGCAAAGGGTTCTCAAGGGTAAAAGAAAGTCTTTTTATTTTTTTAATGGTGCTTTAAACAGCTGATATACATGCAGAGAAAAGAAAACACCTCGATATCTACCTCTAACCATATACGGGAATGAAATCAGATCAATCCTTTAATTATAGCTAAATGTAGAATTTAAAAGTACGAGGCTGTTGGGTGAAAACAAAAGAGTATCATCGTTCCTTGGAGCCAAATTACATAACACGTTTCTTATACAGGAAAGAGAATAATAATGTTAAAGGAAGAAACCTATCTCCTCAAAATGCCCTGTTAAGAACATGAATGGGTAAGGTATAGACAGGGAAAAATATTTGCAAAGCATATGTTTGACTAAGGACTTTTGTCAAGAAGCAAATCTTACAGTCCAAGAATATGAAAAGAAAGAACTCAGTTGAGAAGGGGACAAAAGAGCTGAGCAGACATTTCACAAAGAATGACATATAAATATCCCATAAATACATAAAATGAGCTTCAAATCCATCAGGGAACAGGGAAACACAAATTAAAACCTTAATTGGATAACACCAGCTACTTACTAGATTGGCTTAATTTGAAAGAACCATACAGGCAGTGTCATGTAATGGACCTTCCACCTGCCCATTGCTGGTCAGTGTGCAGAATAATATACCAGTATAGAGCAAGACCTGGCAGCTTGTTCTGACCCTAACCACACCTGCTCTGTGATTCAGCAGTTCAACTTCTAGGTTTGTACTCAAGAAGTGAAAGCGTATGAACATATAAACCTCTATATTGAAACATTCATTGCAGCCTTATTCAAAATAGACAAAAACTAGAAACAGGAGAGTGGTTAGACAAACTGCGAAGCATGAATTCAATGGAATACTGGACAACAAAAAAGAAAAAACAACTGATACATACCACATAGATGAATCACAAAAACATTGAGTAAAAGAAGCCCGTGGGAAGAGTACTATGTGATTCATTTTATATGAGAGTAAGCCTCAGGATGGACAAATCAGTGCAGTGGTTCCATCGAGGGAAGAGGGAGAGGGGGATGCCTGGAAATCGGGTGGTTTCTTTTCCATTAGATCATAATATTTTTATAGGGGCTTGTTTCTCAGATGAATGAATTTGTCTGAAATTATCAAATGACACCAGAGTTCTAATGTGCAGCATGATTATGATTAAAAATATTGCTTTGCATGGTGGAAATTTGCTGCAAATGGACTTAGGTGTTCCAACTATGATTTTTTTAAAAAATATATGAGGCAGTGGATATTTTAATGTGCTTGGCTTTAGTAATCATTTCTCTTCGTATATGTATATTAAGACATCATGCTATACACCTTGAAGACATAATTTTAAAAGATTGACCCATGTAACTGTATGCACAATTTTACCTTGAAACTGACCCTAAAATTTCAACTCCACTTAATGATATATGTGGTAAAGTAAACTGCTATCCGCAAGTTACTTTGAAATGCAAAGGAAATAAGATGGATTGATAGATGAATGGGTAAGTAGAGGAATAGATGTGTTATAAAGGAAATAATAGTTTGTTGTAAATCTTTGTTCACTATTCAGTTTTTTTCAAGATGATAGGAAATTTTCAGAACAAAATTTAGGGGAAATTAATGAAATAGTCTATAGTTACAGAAGTTAAATAAAATGGGAATACTAATAATGAAATGTGGAAATACATCACATAGTTTTGTGAAAGTTAGGTAAAGTAAGTAGCACAGAAGAAATTCCCGGAAGTGTCCTTTGGCCCATTCCTGATCACACTCATTGTCATTAGTATTTGCAAGTTGGTGCCCATTTAGGTCAGGCTGGCAGCCACAGAGGTGGGTGGGGAGAAAGGGGTGAAGCAAAGCACTGGCCAGGATCCATGCATCATCACCCTCGGTAATCATCTTCTTGTATCTGCTGGGCAACACTGTGTGACACTTGGTGCCCACATTTTACATGAAGGCTCCAAGAAGCCATGCAGCTTGTCTGCAGATTATGCTCGTTGCCCAATGGGTAGGCGACCTCCTTTCCTTTCAGGACTTTCTTTTTAAGGGAAAGTTATGGCTGGTAACTAATTCAGTAATGTAACTTCAACATTTAAGAACACATGACACAGGGGCAAGAAAACTCACAGACTCAGATGACGGCAAGCCACTTTAAAGAAACAGTGGCTTAAAATTGTGATAAGCATTTGTTTTTCTTTGTTCTCTGGTATATTTGAAATAATTTACTGTGCTGTGAACTAAGAATCCCCCAATTGTAATTGCAGTGATTACATTTTCTTAGTTTGAATTTTTTAAAAACAACAACAATAAAAACATTCTTCCTTTAATAGCATTAAGAAACTAGTTTTAAATTTGCAACCATTTTGTGCTGCTTATCACACTGTCTTATGACTCTAGTTCCTATGGAGCAAAAATAGCATTCATTTCATTGTTTTTTGAATATATATTCACTTAGAATTGCAGTAACTGTTTATAGAGCAGTAAACATAAAGGCAGACCTGACGCATGAAGCAAGGAAATGTAGGTCTCATTGTGCAAGAAAAATAGTGCACTCAAGTCAGTGTTAGGCACAAAGCTCTCCAGATTCAGCAGCTTTGCTTGATATTTCTCCAAGTATCGTGACTGATAGATGTGATTATGACTGTATTGGAAGGGAAAATACTGCACTCGTTTTATTTATCTCAGTTTCTTTTTTGTGGCAAACCAGTATTGTAAATTTTGATTCATCCATGACAAGTTGATAAAAGGCAGTTTAGAGGTTGGGGAAAAGAAGAAAGCTGAATTATTGATGTGGGAAATAAAGCTAGAATTGTAATTTTTAAAAGAAGTGATTTGCAGGTCCCAAAGCTGTGTTCCTCTCTGCCCTTTGTGTCTAGTTCTCCCACCCTCGTCCACACTGTTCCTCTCTGTCTCTTTCTCAGGTCGTCCCAGCACGGGCCTTGTCTGCACAGATGATTCTAAGTGAATTCATGAATTCTGACAAATGTGAGAGAAAGACAATGTACAGTTAATTAAATTCCGTCACATTTGCTACAGGGCTTAAATGTGGAACAGGAGACAAGCTAATCGAATAAGCAGCCGACAGAGACCTTGAGTGTCGTGTTCCCCAAGGCCTGTGTTCAGGTAGTCAGGTGGCTGTCTTTAATTTGCCCGGACATGTCCGTGATACACTGTATGCGAAACTGTGAGAGGGAGGCCTGCAGCTAGGGACTTTGTACATCCAGACCTGGCTGGGGAGCTGTTACCCTTGAGTGCATGAGTGAGGAGTCATCCTAAAGAGCAACTGAACGTAAGCTTGAGCGTGCACATGGATGGAAATGGAGACTAAATCCCCAAGGACAGGGGAGTCTGGGTCCAAACCCTTGTCCTCCCAGGCACAAATGCAGTGTACCATTACTCGCGTAATTAACTTCAGCTCATCCCGTGGGACTTCACGCAGCACCACCTGCTCCAGGAAGGCTTTGCTCCAGACTCCTTCTTGCTGGCGCTGGTGTCCCTCCTCCAAGGGGACCCCCAGAAATCCCCATGTAGCTTAGGCAGGTGCAGGCAGCATCCTGAGTTTGATCTCCTCATATGATTTGTTCCCATAGTATCTTGTGGAACTTAATCCCGCATCTGGTCTCTTTTATAATTGAAGAATTTTAGTGTTTTTTATATTTTATTTTAAATCAGCGTCATTGGCGTTTATTAGAAATATGATACCTATAAACATTACAAAAACAAATCAAAGAAAAATAGAAGTCTCTGCCCCCCAGCCCAGTCTTCCAGAGTCCCGCTGGAAGGTTCCCTGTACCTCCTAGGAATGGGCAGCCTCCGTCTTAGAATTCCTCGACTCTTAAAAAATGGCCTGCTGCCTGGAATATGGGAGTTAAGTGAGGATTGCCTAAACAACGTTGTGGATGTGGCCTCGCCTCTTAAATCAGTATTCAGATAACAATAACCAATTGAAAATATGATTCAGTTTTGTTCTGGACAGATAAGGTGAAGATTTTCAGGATGAACAAATGAAAAGTAATATAAATACAGGGATGCAAGGAAGACATAGAAATGTGCAGGAGGTGGCTTGACTAGGGGTGAGGCTGCAAGGTGTCTAGAGCTACCAATATCTCTTGTTAACCCTCTCATTAAAGTTATGGTATGGTAAGAAAACAAGTTTATTAAAATTATTGTGGTGATACTATCCAAAGCAATTAGTTAAGAAAAAAAAGCTATAAATATTAGGGAAGAAGTAGAATTGTATTATTACCAATTTGTGATTATTATGTGATATTTTGTGTATTAAGGACCTCAAAGAGGATCAAGAAAAATTATTAGAACCAACACAAAAACCATCAGGCTTTCCTTATTTTAGTAATAGAGGAAGGGATTCTATTGAAAATATTTTAAAATGTCCAATGTTTTGAAATAACTTAATAGGAAAAGTAAAAGATATATAAAGAAAACCAAAATTTTTCCTGAGTGAGTGTGGGCACACCATTTTATTGGGTAAAAATAATAAGTAGTATAACAGAACGAGTCTCTGCCAAGTAAGAGTGACATACTTAATTATCATCCCATTTGATTAAATTAATTACTTGTATTTTACCTTATATTTTATTTGAAAAAAGAAATAATACTTAAGGAAATTTGTCTTCAATCATGGTTTAAAAATCTGTAGACATTCGGATGTGGTGGCATATTCTCGTGGTTCCAGCACCTTGGGGGTCTGAGACAGGAGGATTGTTTGAGCCCAGAGGTTCAAAACCAACTGGCAACATAGCAAGACATCATCATAAAAAAAGAAATCAGTGGATAAATGGAATAGCACCATAACTGGCAAGGCTTTTTTTTTAAAAGAGACCGAAAATGCTTAAGACTTTGTGTATCAAATTATTCATCTCTATTGTCTTAGCACAAATGCAACCATAGAAATGATGTAAACAAATGAGCATGGGTATATTTCAATAAAACTTTATTTACAGTCAAATTAAAAATTTATGTAATTTTCTGTATATTGATACACTGTTTGATTTTTCATCGGTTTTATGTGTTTTTCTTCTCCAGTCATTTAAAAATATAAAAATCAATCTTAGCTCATGGGACATTAAAAAAAGATACAGACCTGAGTTGGACTGTAGTTATAGATGACTATCTCTGAAATGGATTGAAGAGAAGAGGCAGACACTAAGGCATAATTAATTAATATGTAAGAGGCATCACCAGCCACTGAAGAAGAAAAACTATTCAGTCAGTAGTGTTAAGAATTGGCAACGTGACTTGGGGAAAAAAAAAATCTTTCTAGATCTTTTGTCACCATTCAACATTTAAAATAAATTCCAAATGAAGAGTTAACTGTGAAATAATAAAGTCATTAAAATTAAGGGGAAATGCAGCAAGGAAAACGAACTGATTTGCAAGCATTTTAATAGTCCTTAATGCTAGTCATTCAATAATCACACAATTCCCTTGACCTTTACAGAAAGCTAATAGCATTAAATTGCCTTAGGTCTTCCAGGTTCATTTTCATTTATTTTATAAAGGATTTTGCTATTGTTGCCTGATTTTTTTTTTAAAAACTAGTAAAGGATGAGAGGAAAAAAAATGAAAAACATATATTGTAATCAGTGTATTTTGATTCCAATTTTGTTGTTACAAAATTTATATAGACAAAAAAGGCTAGAGAGAAATAAAACAATGTGTACTAACCAAATATATAGAAGATAATACAACTGACCAGTTAATTAATTTTGTAACAGTAAAGTACATCCTTAATCTAAGAGTTTCCCTGGGGCCCTAGATCTGCCCTGTTTCTTTGGTGCTCCTCTTGATTGTCCCCTGGAAGTAGGGGCATGTGCAATGGGTTCCCACAGTGCTGCTCTGTAGGGCTAAGATGAGCTGTGACAGGTGGCACATGGGACACAGAGCTGCCATAGTCTCCTAGTACTTCTAACCCTTCCCACACCTGGAGGAAACACGACCAATGTCTCTGTTTCCTCATCTGAATATGTTAAAACCATCCACTGTAGACAGTCCTGTGTCACACAACCCTATGTGGGTCTTTGCACAACTGATTCCAACAAGCCCTAGATCTTTCCAGGACCCGTTCTTGCCTGCCCTGACAGATACAGGCGCTGGCCACAGGCCACTCACTCTGTGAAGTGTTAAAGCCCTCGCCGCTGTGAGCAGAGCAAATCTCACAGCCAAGCACATACTTAGACTCCATCTACCAAATCTAAAACCAAAGCCAAAAAGAGCTGTTGGAAATGAGATAAAAGGAAATGACTCATTCGCATGTCACTGTACTTTAAGGAAGCACAAAGGATGAAAAGAGTAATAATAATGTAAAAAAAGGGCTAAGGAGGCTAAATTTAGAACTCTTGAAAAGATGATGGTTGTAGGCATCATCAATTGGTATTGGCAATCTTTTAGTCTTGCCATTTAATTTATTTTACTTAGAAAATGGCAGAAGCTTTTCCTGATAGGTGTACAAACCGAAGGCCTGCTGTAAAGCTAGACTGTATTTCAAAGCTGGCCATCCATCTTCAAATTCTGTTAATAAATACAGATTTATAATCCTTTAAGCCCTTGCGGGATCCTTATGTTTTCTTTGTCCAAAGGAATATTTAAACAATCAAGTTTTTGTTTTAATTGGAGGAACAATAAATGATTCATTTAGAACCACATAAAGAAAGCAAGATTTTTCTTTACATAGTTAACACAATGGTTTGAGAGTACACTGGCTGCTTTTCATCCTTAGAAAATGTGAAATACTATACAAAATTGTTTGACAGGGTGTAGTATAATTCAAATTACACCCAATGGAACAAACATTACTTTATGGACAAACACAACCCACAGGAATTGTAATGCAAATGTGGTTGTGTTTAATATAGAAAGAAAACGATCCCATTTATTTTTGCTTCTTGGCATTTAAAATGAAGTTACTGATTTATCTCAACAATTTGTATAGTGAGGACATGTTTGTTTCTGTATTCTCTGTTTTTTCATATTTTAACATCAGAAAAACAGGTGACGTTCGAAATGAAAAAGTAGTAAGGTCTTTTTTATATTTTAAACTTAATTCCATTGTATCATGGTTTCATTACTAATTTTAAATTTATAGTGATAAGCAATTTTGAAATAATTACATTTTAGCTTTAGAAACTGCTCACATAAGTAGGGGTGTAGCTCAGCGGTTGGCACTTGCCTCGCATGCACAGGGGCCCCAGTTCCATCCCCAGCACTGTAAACAAATGATTACTCACATGCTTGACAGTAGCATAAGTAGTAGCACTAGAAGAAGAGCCAGACATTTATACTTCATGCAGTTTATCACCATCTGAAGCAGTATACTCGACTGTTTTTTATAGGTGAAATATTTATGAGTCAGTACATCCATATCAGAAAAACTAAAAGTCAAATTTTCCCTTTTTTTGACTTCTTATTCAATGAAACTTTTTTGTAATTTACTACTCATGCTGGGATATTCTTTCAGTTTTTATATAATACCATCATTTTATTATAGGTTTTATCAAAAATATTTCAAAATAATATCCATATTCATTAAAATAACTAAATATGATCTTGCACATAAACAGAATGGTTAGCATGAATACAGGACGGGAACTCTAGGTTTTGACCCTCCATGCACAGATCACTTCCGGTCAATAAGTCATATTAGTCTTTTTAATTTGGTGTGGTAATTTCTAAACTAGATCTGTTATCTCTGTCTACTTCACAGTACTAAAACCTCCTCTCTAGTCATGTTGATGGTTATACATGATTGCATAAGCCCAGTTATGCTGGGCTAGAAGACAGACGGACAGGCGAGTTCAGGTCCCCACTTGTAGTCCTCAGCCAGGACAACCAGATAGCGCAGCCTTGGACAGAGCCCAGGAGGGTAATCTATACAGGCCTGAGCTCACACATATCATGTCCTCCTTTCAGTTTTATCGCCGAGGGCTGGCAACATGCATCTCACTGTAACTTGTTTGCATTTCCCAGAGGGAACGGGAAAGAGACTGAGCATTGCTTGTGTGTTTACTGGATCATTCCATTCCCTTGGTTTTGAAGTAGTTCTTAAAATCCTTTTATCTGTAAGGGTTGTCTTTTCATCTCCTCCTCCTCGCTTTCCTTCTCCTCCTCTTCCTCCTCTTCATCCTTCTCCTTGTTCTCTCTCTCTCTCTTTTTTTTTTTTGCAGTGCTGACGGTTCAACTCAGGCAATCGTGCTAGCTACCCCTTCACCACTAAGCCGCACCCCAGACCCCCTTCATTTTTCGTGTGTCCAAGAACATCTGCCCAAGACTTTCATTGGTCCTCTCTGTGTAGTGGTTTTTTGCCATTCAGTGTAAGATTTACATAGTCAATCATGGCTCTCTTCTCTATTACCTGCCGGCTTATTTGGAAAGTCTTCCCATTCCCAATATAAGAAAGAGGGTCCCCAAAACACGTATTAATACATTTTCATTTTTACTTCAAATGTAACCCACCTGGAAATCATCATTAAGTACCGTACTGTGGAAGCACACTCTAGAATGTCTTCTTCCAAATGGAAATTGATGACGTTGGATGAATAAAAATAAGATTTTATAGTAAGAAACTTTTCAATTAACAATAATTGGTAAGCTAATTGAAGAACAGGTTCAATGGAATGTTTTAACACCTACATGAAAATAAAATGTATCAAAAGAAAATAAAATCTGAAGAAATGTTGAGGGAGACTGGTACTAGTGAGGAGCCTGATAATCCAGCTTGCTGGTTCTTGTCCTCTTGACGTGCAGACATCACAGAATTCCAGCCCCATGTGCATCTGCTCCTGGGACTAGCAAAAATGGTAAAATTTACAGAAAGGGAAAAATCTTACGAATTTACAAGCAAACAATAAATTAAGTAAAGTATGGAGAGAGACCGTCCCAATATATTATTATAATATACTGTGAAATCAAAGACATTTTTGGTGAAAAAGCACAAAGACTAGTAAACTGAACAGCTATTCCAACAATAAATACAAAGAAGAAATTCCTGAAGGAGCAATGTTTTAGAGTGAAGTAAAGTTGAACAAAAATTCTAGGCTTCCTCTGCGACCAGGCCATGGAGAAAATCCTACTTGAATTATGTAGAACACTCAACACACCCCCACACAAAAGGACCTTTATTTAAACAGCAAAATATGACTGGTTTCCTTCAGAAAGCAAAACTTTATGAACAGGAGAATTTCTCCTGGTACAGTGTGATTTGCTGTTATGTAAGGTAGAATGCAAAGTTTTATGTTTCCTTTCATTGATATTTTTGGCACCAAGCCTTTTGCATTTGGAAAGAATATGTGGGTTGGTTCAGACTCTAGGCAGGCCTGGGGACATGTGTTTGCAAAGCATCCTGGGAGAAGAGGAGGCAACTATGTAGTGCCCCCTTTTGAGGATGGGCATCTCTGCTCTTTCATCACACTCTGGGGCAGTGTTGCTCTTTTCCCTGCTGGTTACTCATACAATTCAAGCATTTTTATTTATAAACAAAGGCGAATTATTTTATGTCGGCAGTGTGTATTCTTTTTTCACAAAATGTGGGAAACATTTGTGGGGTGCCGCAAGGCCAGCCGGCTCTGGAACTAACCAGGGTTCTGCTAGCGGGGTGGACCTGGGTCTCGGTGCTGCACACAGGGACCCAGAGGTGAAGCACACCGACCTGCTGAGTCCAGAACCTGGAGGTGCTGCGGGCCTGAGAGCCCAAGGCCGAGGGGCTCTGGGAGGGCAGTGTTAGGAGCATCTTGGCTTCCAGGCCCCTGGACCTGCCATCGGTGGGGAACTTCCAGATTTTTATTACTTTGAAAAGATGCAAAATAGCTACAAAAACTCTGAGTTCAGGGAGCGGTACATGTGCTCAAGTGTCGTAAACAGCCATGCAAAGGTTTTAAGTCCAACTGTACATTTGCCATTTTTGTTTTAAAAGTGTCAATTTAATAGTCATTTTTCTTATTAAAATGCTGTGAGCAATATTCTGCAGATAATCCTGTTCCCATCAATGATCTCTCCCAGGCCCTTCTGGAATATTACCCAAAGTTACTTTCCCCGAGAAAAATGTTTCAACACTGAGTGCTTCAGGATCTGACTGAGAGACTTTTCATAATTATGAAATTATTTTGTTATTTCAGTGCAACATGGGAAACTGCCTCATGTGCAGGAATTGAGAGAGCAACATGAGGCTGTCACACGGGGGTTTAGTTTCAATGAGGTGTCAGCACGCCTGTGGCGGCGATCACTTGTGCCCTGCAGGAAAGGCTTGGAACATGAGGTTTTCTCTGCCCACATGACAAACACATGCCCCTCTTCCTCCTCATTTGGTAATGCAAGATTTGGAGTTAAGACTGAGGATGGAGTGTAGGCAGATGAGATAGGATGGAATGAGGAAAGAGAAAAAAATCAAATGCTTCAAAAACTTCCCCCAAAAGAGAAGAGTGGAGCTGTTCTTGTTATGGCATACTGACCCCAAAAGATCCACATCCTCTCAAAGTACGTGTTCAATATACATGGATGAAATAGCTCCAGACATTTTTTCTAGAAGCTGCAACAGACAGTGAACACAGTAACAAAACCTTGTCTTCATGACATTTATATTCTAGTTGGGGGGAAATGAGACAAATGAATGTACAAAAAAATAACGTGCCTTGAATCATTTGTAGGAAAATGGATGTCCCTTGAGACTGTAATGTTAAATGAAACAAACGAGGCACACAAGATTAAATATCACATGGTTTCTCTTATATGGGAAATCCAAAGTACAAATAAAGAGCAAAATAAAAGATAGGTAATAGGAAGTAGGGAGATAGATCATTCTCATATGGGAAGGGAATCAAGAGCTAGAGGGAGCTGGGTGGGAGGAGCAGGAAGAGGAATGAAAAAGGAATTAAGGTGTGTTATGTGCATGTGCCAACTCTACACAAGGAATGCAAACATTACTGCAGATGTGTATGTAAAAATACTGATGGTTGAGTGTTCATAAAAAAATAACTTGGTTGAGTGTGATCGTTGTATGGAAGAAAAATAAATCAGGAAAAGTAGTTGTATAGTGCTGCAAGGAGAGTGTATCTGTTTGCAATGAGCTGGTCGTGGACGTCCTCACTGACAAAAAGTCACTTAGGCTGAGATCTAAACATCGTAAATATCTGGGTTAAAAGTTCTAGATACAAAGGCCATGTGGAAGCCAGTGTGCAGGAGAGAAGACTAAGCCCTGAGGTTGGCGAGGTGGGAGTGGAAGGGCCACCATGGGCTTGGGAGGCCACATGGCAGGCGTTGGCTGTGCCCTGAGTTCATTGGAGAAGCCTCCAGGGCATTGTAAGAAGGTGAAGGCCGAGGTCCTTCCCCTGAAGTGCTGTGCAGAGGCAGGTGGAGATAGGGTAGAGCCTGTACATGGGTTTAGCGGTCACTGCCAATCCACAGGACAGGTGAGGGGGCTTAGGACCAAGGTGCGAGTGATGGAAGCCATGACAGGTATTCTGCATGCGACCCACCCTGATGGATTCAGTGTCTGACTCCAGCCAATCAGGAGTGCAGTGTGAGAAGCAGAGGTAGCCAAGGGACTCTGAGGCTCGGCGTGTGGGCCGGATGGTACCAGGCAACTTCAGGAGGGGAAGAAGCTGAGAAGCTCAAGTAGCTGGTCCAAGAGAGCCCCAGGATTCTGAGTTTTGTAACAACAATCAGTGTTTTTCTGAGGTGCCCCAAGCTGTGCCTAAATATCCAGGAGCTCTTACGTGATGCATGATACAGCGCCTGCTTTGCGCATGCAGTCTGATCAATTGTTGACTTAATGAGTTCACACACTCTCTGCCCTTGTCCCTAACCAGAATGTAAATCTGCATGAGGGCAGAGATCTGCCTGTCTTGGCTTCCCTGAAACACTGGTTGGCTAAGTGACCACATGAACAAAGCTCGTGGAATTTTCCTTCATTGGAAAACATTCCCCCCAAAGAACCTACTTTAAATTATTAAAGAAAATAATCCAGAGCTCTTATATAAAGAGCTGTTTCCTTTACCCCCTTGTATCAACATGAAGAACGTTATTTCACAGCAGGAAGAAAGACTGTGTCTAAGGAGGAACAGAACCTCAAGGCTAGTTTCAGTGAACAGAATCCAGAGCCACTTTGAAATGCTAGCTCTTCATGCTTCTCTGAGCCAACTATTTAGGACACTGGCCTATCATTCTAAATTGGTTTGCTGCCCCCCCCAATCTATTTTCTTTGTTCTTGAAGGCAGAGTGGCCTATAAGGGAATCATGGCTTTGTTCATTATCTGATTATAATTGTTCCCTTCTAATGAGCACATTGCTACAGCTACCAAACACCTGGTCACCTCAGTTCAAGCTCTTAGAAATAAAGTAGAAGTCGATTAAAAACAGCACTATAACAGTAAAAGAGCCGGTCAACACTAACTGTACTTTTTTTTTTTTTTAATTTCAACAGGATATTCCTTGTTAGCCATTGTCATTGCCAATTTTCAAGCATTTTAAAATATTTATATATTAGTATTTTAATGTCTTTCCTGTAAATGTTGATATACTTTGTGTTAATCTTTTAAGCTTCTGAAATATTTTGGGGGCATTTAAGTTTGTTTTTTTCAAACATAAATTAAGTGGTTTTAGTTATTGACTTCGTTAAAACAAAGGCAAAATGGTTTGAATCTTCAAAAATCAGAGCAAGAGTGTCCTCTTATTTTCTTTTCTCTTTCGGGTCTTTTTGAAGATAAAAAATCCTCGGTAGTGTTCAAAAACCCAAAGAATGAGTGCTTAATATCTCCTAGGCAATGAGTGTCCCTGAATTACAAATGACTTGATTTTTAAATACCAGAAAATTATATAGACATACCAGAAATTTTACATGGTGATTGTGTTTTAAAAATGCTCCTTTCTCTGCCCTTTCCGTCTGGTGACCACACGCCTCTCGAGGGCTTCCTACAGGTTGCTTCCCAGCCTGCCTGCCCGGGAGGTGGGGTACCCGCAGCTCCCGGCACTGCCCTGTTCTGCAGCCCGCTTCGGCATCCCCGTGCCTTCCCCACATATAAAAGCTGTAGACAAAATGAATTTCACCAAAAGATTCATGTGTCAGCAGTGCCGGGAGCCAGGAGCGGCTCTGAGGGCTCCACTCCAGCCTGGCAGCAGGCTATAGAGGTTGGAAGCAGACCCCTAAAACTCTGCAAAGGAAATGGACTGGACAGACTGGAGTGCAGAGACCCTGGTCAGAGGCGGTGGCTAGCTTTCTGTTGCTAAAGTCTCCAGTTTCATTTTACTCTTTGCATCAGGCTCTTGTTTCTTACTCAAGAATCAAAAGCCCTGGGGGCTGGGACTATAGCTCAGTGGTTAGAGTGCTTGCGCAGCAAGCACAGGGCCTGAATTCAGTCCTCGGCACCAAATTAAAAAAAACAAAAACAAAAACACTGACTTAATGGCCTCCCTATTAACATATATATGAGGTGAGATTCGAAAATACAGTGTATTTTTTAATGAAAAATGTATCACAATAAAAGATATATTAACATATATATGAGGTGAGATTTGAAAATACAGTGTATTTTTTTTAATGAAAAATGTATCACAATAAAAGATACATTGCCATTAATCCTCCTCAAAGTCTTTCCCCTCCCTTAGCACACACTTGTCCCATCCTCCTTGCTACTTTCTGAAGCAGTTATGGAAATTCTCATTTGAGAATATCTTTGGTTGCACAGCTATTCTGGCTGCCTCGTATCCTTAATTGATTTACAGCATTTACCTTTTATGTTCATTTGGATTCTAGGCAACAGCAAGAAATCTCATGAATAGGGTGAACGGAAACACAAAGTAATGTTTTTATGAGCCTGCATATCCATTTACTGACATTCGGCAGCAGCACTATCTGTATTTTTGATCATACCTTGTAAAGACTCACTTGCAGGGAAACTGAGGCACGGGAGAACTAAGCAAATGAGGAGCGTGTTCTTGAGCTCCCCTAAGAGACAAGCCCAGATGACCTCTCTCAGGTTCAATCTATACAGGGAGCAAACCTTCTATTCATCTCTATCTTTTTTTTTTAACTGTCTGAAGGGCAAAGAAACAATATTAGGCTTTTGCTGGTTCCTCGCTTCCTCTGCTAAGTGCTATTTCTGGCTTCTGCCTGAAGGCAGAGAGACTGAGCAAGGGGCCTGGATGAGGCTGGGCTGCGGGTTGGGCCGGGTTCAAAGCAGACGCTCACCGCCGGAAGCTGCTCAGAGCCCTCTCGATATGTTGGGGCTGCAGGGGACCACGGAGCTCCAGGAAGAGCTCTGGCCCAGTCCTGGGCTCCACCTTGCTGATCCAGATGTTTCCCTGCCTCTCCAGGGGCAGGAGAGAAGCATGAGAGAGATGCCCTAGCAGTCGGAGCTGCGGAGGACCCGAGGACAGCTCACTCAGCGTCCCTGACTCCGGCAGTGCTGGGCGGGGCGTGTGTACCGTGTACAGTGCTCTCTGCTGGTGCGCAGGAAAGTCCAGTATCCTTGCAGCATCCTGTGGAGGAGATATCCTCCTCATCCGGCAGCCGGGCCTCAGGCAGGCTCTGCCCTGCACGTTTTCCTACACCACGTGGGCCTGCACACACACAAATGAGTATTAGTTGTCGTTTAAAATAGAATAGAGAGCCAGGCCTGGCTGGGCTGGGCTTCTGCCTTCAGCGCCTCCTGAGCCCAGTCCTGTGTCCCTTGGCTTTGACAAGGCCAAACAGGAAGAAGAGGGCCAGGTGGGAGGGAGTTGAAGGGCAGGAAGAGGGCGTGTCCACGGGGACAGGGTCGGCAATGCAGTCCAGAGCCTGCCATTGCCTCCTGTGAGGCAAAGTGACTTCAAGATAGGTGAGTGCAGATGGCCTTCCAGAGAGGCTGAGCCCAGCACCAGGGACATTCTCTGCTACTTGAAGAGGCTTGTACTTAGGTGGATACGGTGGTGCACACCTGTAATCCCAGCACTCTGGGAGGCTGGGGCAGGAGCAGTGAAAGATCTAGTCCAACTTGAGCAATTTAGAAAGACTCTGTCTCTAAATAAAACGTGAAAAAGGGCTCGGGATGTAGTTCAGTGCAAAGGTCCTGGGTTCAATCCCAGTACTGAAAGAAAAAACAAAAAAGCCTATACTGATGTTTCGTTTGCTTTTCAGTACTGGGAATTGAACCCAAGGCTTTCACCCTATACATTCCCAGCCCTTTTATTGTTATTATTAATTACTGTTATTATTATTATTATCATCATTATTTTGAGATTGGGTCTTCCTGAGTCACTAAATTGCCCAGGCTGAACTCAGACTTGCCCTCCTCCTTCCTCGGCCTCCCGGAGTGCTGGGATTACAGGTGTGCACCGCCGTGCCCAGCTGCCAGTGTTTCTTAAAGCGTGGCTGGATGGTGGACTACCACAACATAGACTGCTTGGGTATTAATTCAAATGCAGATTCTTAGGCTGCATCTCAAACCGGTTAGGATTTTCCGGAAGTGGGTCCCGAATTTAGGATTTTAACCTTGCCCTTGGTCTTTCTGTGGATAGTGAGGCTGGGGGACAGAACTAGAGGCCATGGAGGATTGCTGAAGGGCTCTAAGCAGAGCGATGCCAGGCCTGGGTGGCAGTGGTTTGCAGTTTGCTCTTGGACACGAGATGGGCTTGCACTTCCGTGCCCCATGGGGCACAGGAGACTTGACTTCCCGTGACAAGCAGCAGTGGTGTGTGGTGCTGGTGCATCTGGCAGGAGCCAGTATCATCATCTCCCATCTGAGGCAGTAATCATTGACACCCACACTGAGGCAAAGCCCTGGTTCTTCTGCCTCCCTGAGGGCTTCACTGAGCAGGGCTCCCCGCATCCCTGCTGACTCAAGTGGACTTCAAATATGAGCTAGAAATGGGCGTTTCGGTTGAGGGTGCTGAGGTCAGGAGCCACTCAGTGTCGCGGGATTGCCCCATTGACCCAAGCCGGGGTCCCCCAGGCATCTACATCACTTTGGAAACTCCAGCCGGATGGGTTGGGACAGGGGCACCCTGGAGGCAGAGACCTCAGAATGTTCTGAGGGCCTGTGGGTAGATGTGTGCCAGGCAGCTGGGTCTGACTGAATTCTGAGAAGAGGGGGGATCTGGCCTGGAAACACGGATTTGGGGATATGATACCGCAGAGGACTATATCAACCACAGTCGCTTAGGCCGAGCTCTGTGAGAGAAATCAAGAGCCGGGAGAGTGCCAAGACGAGGAGGCAGGAGAGCAGAGGAGCCAGTTTGCTATTAGGTTGTTAATAGTTCATTTTTAAATGAATGTCATGGAGAATTAAGAAAGGGAAAAATAACTTTGGAGGAAATTCAGACAAGCTGACTCTGTCTCACTTGCTTAGACCTCAGGCCTCTACTGTGCAAACGCCAGTGAGAGACATTCAGCATGTCTGGCGCTAGCAGGAAGGTGACTCCTACGAGTTCAGCTCTCCCAGCTCATACGTTCAGTCCCATTCGGCTTTGAAAAACAAGGTCTTCTGCTACAGAAAAGCATCCATTTCACAAATCAGGCAAACCGCACCATTGTCTCGCAGAGAAACAGCCATCCGTGTTCCTCTAGATCTTCACCCCCTCTTTTCTGTGCTCTTGGTCCCTATTCTCTCCTTTCCTCTTTCCTTGGGGTCCATTCCCACCCGCATTGCCCTCGCGTTTCTGCAGCAGTGATACATGTGAGGGAGCTGGGGGGTTGGATCCATTAGGTGTTTGCTAACTGACACCACGTGCCGTGCATTTCTGGTAGCACAGAAGGCCCAAATCAAGGACCACACTCTTCCCAGAGGCTGCCTCGGAGAGTCCTGTTCTGTTCCAGCTTCTGGTGGCTCCAGGCCATCACCGCTGTCTCTGCCTCATCTTCCCTGATCTTCCTGTGTCCTCACTCCCCATGTCACACACACCTTTACTTCGTCCTCTTCTTTATGAGGATACATGCCTCGGATTTAGGATCCACTCTAATCCAGGATGTCCTTGCCTCAGAATCCTAAACTCCATGAAATGATACAAAAAGATCACAATTTTCAAGTGAATCCGCTGAGTAAAACCCACCACAATTGGAGAATGGGGAGTGAGCAAAGTTCGTGTATAGTCCATGTTCTCCTTTTATGACTTGTAACTCTCTGTACTTGCTCACAGCTCCTTGGGGGAAGAGAATGTCTTCTGTTCTATGGATCCTTTTTCAGCATGCCAAAGGTGTTCTCCAGGCTGTCTAAATTCAATGAGATTAGCCTCTTCTCAACTTGTGCTGAGCAGCCTCGCCCCCAGCTCTTCATACTTCACTCACGGTCCACCTTCGGGGTCTCCTGTAGATGCCACACTCAGCGCACCTCTCCCATTTTCATCTCTCCTGGTGTTTTGTCTTTATGAAAAGATTATCTTTTCTCAGGTTTGTCTGAGTTTCTTCCTGCTCTGGTTTGTCAGCCTGTTGAAGGCACACTGAATGCTTGGCTTTTATATGTGGTCTCAACTTACTCATTTGCTGTGCACCAAACACGCCCAGTAAGTCACATGTGATGGAAGCTTGTGCGACAACACAGGCCCGGCTGTTTGCTGACTCAACTGGGCTGTCCCAGACATACGAGTCAGTTTTACCTTTGGTTGCAAGAGCCAGAAAAATCAGAAGACAGAGGCTTAAAAAAAAAAAAAAGAATTGTCTTATATAAAATGAAGTTTGGTGGTGGAGTCTGCTGGTGGTGGTCGGCAGATTAGTGAAGCCAGAGCTGATGTCTCCAGGACTCTGCTGGTTTTTTTCTCAGTCATAAGGAGACCACTGCAGATCCAGCCACTTTGTGTACATTAAAAGCAAGCAGAAATAGCAGGAACGTAAAAGTTTTCCAAGAGTTGTATCTACTTCTCTTTGTTAGGAAATTAAAGGCTGCCACAGAGGCCTTCCTCTCCCAAAGGCGACTTCTCTCATATCTGCTTCTGTAGGCACTCACAGTCACAGGAAGGCTGGGGAAGCAGATGTGTGGATTTTGAGCCATTGTCTTAGGAAGTGCCTGGGGAGTAGGGGTGGACAGGTCTCCACTAAGCTGATCAGCTGCGCTTACACCATCCCACTGCCCGGAGTCTTCATCGCTCCACTTGGTAATGGCATCTTGCCTGACACCAGGATCGATGAAAACAGCTATTAACTTGGTAAGCAACCATTAACTCCAAAGCAGAGAAGCCGCCAGCTGCAGAATTTTCCCAGTTAAGTACAGGGGTGAACGTGCTTAGCACACGATGCTCTTGGGTTGGGGATTTAGCTCAAGTGGCAGAGTGCCCTGAGTTCGATCCCCCGCACCAAAAAAAAAGAATAGGATGCTGTTGCACCTCCACCGGCCAAGAGCACGGCACAGTACAGTTATTCTGAAGCTGCTCTCGGCCCAAGGAAGCCTGTGATTCACCTGGGGAGGATGCCGCATGTAGGAGGATGCTGCCGGGTGCTCCCTGCCTGTGTGTATGTAGTGTGGAGGGAACAACATTACAGTGAGAACCAGGGGAGGGGCCAGTTGGCCTCTGCCTCCACTGCAGCAGAAAGTCATGCAAAACACCGTCTTCTGGGTCTGTGTACAGTGGCAGTGTGGGGAGGAGAAATGAAGGGGAACCCTAGAAAGAATGACCCAGAAAATGGTTGCGTTTTTATTAGAACAGAATGAATCCAGGTCATATTATTTATGAAAGACAATTTTACATTTAAATCTAAACTTGGTCAATGATCGTATAAATCCCGCAGTTACTACTAGCAGAGGCTGTACCTGGCTGTGTCTTCACCCGCAGAGCAGGGTGCTTCCTTACTGATCCAAACTTGGTTAGAGCTGCTAACCTGAATGCTTTCGTCCTGAGGATCCCGACCTGCTCTAACAAAGGAGGAAGAGAATGATACATGATTTCAGACGATAACTTACTCTCCAGCTCTAAATGGATAGCCTCAATTTTCCACTATCCTAGAAACTATGGAATGTTTGCAGTTTGGTTTCAGAACAAAACATGGATAAATTAGATACAAACTCTATAATTCTGAAAGAGTACATTTAAAAATAACTCTTCAGAAGTTACAGGGAAACCATTCTGCTCTCAAATACAACCTTGGACATCATACTCTGTTACGTATTGCCTTCCCTCTTCACCCTGGGTGCCTGTTCACCCATCGTCATGGGCCCTCTGAAATGTCACCTGCCTGCACAGATGTGATGTTTGAGGCTGGGTCTAGGCTCACCTTTCTTCACTTCCCTTCTACCTTTGATTCTCTGTGGTGCCCACCACTCACCCTTCCATTCCATCCTAATTGATTTCCGGTGCTCCTAACAGTGAGGCCCACCTTTTCTACTCTGATTGGTGTGGAGCCCTCCTGAATGGGAGCAAGGTCGGCCTTTCCTTCAGTGTGAAAAGCTATGCAGGGCTTGCATTTCTTGTCTGATAGCAGAGCCACCGCCTGCAGAGAAAGCTCATCCTCATTAGCATTAACCATTATTTAATCCATTGTTAATCTTCAACTTTGCTTTCCGCCTGAGCTGCCTCTTTGTTCTGGGAGTTCTCCAGTTGAGTCATCTGCTTTTTACCTGACATGATTTTCTTCACTGGTTCTGCGCAGCATATTCTCTTGGAGAGACTTATGTTAAAGAATCATAACCTAGTGACTCTCCTGGACTGGAATCTAGGCGTGTCCCTGTCTTTGAAAAAAAAAGTGCCAGGTGATTCTAATACACAGGCTGGTTCAGAGCTGAGTGTCCTGAGCTCCTGGGAGGAAAAGATGTTGGCAAAGCTTTCTTCTGCCTTTCTACTACCGGAATGAATCAGAAGATGTATGTGTTTGACACTTACATTTGATAGCATGCTTTAAAACACTGCAAGTCTTTGGTCCCCCAAGCAGAGCATAGATTGTGCATGAAATTCACATACATCTATGATGAATGTCTTCATTAGTATTATTAGAGATATAAAACACAGTGAGAGTCATGTACAGAATCGGATGTAATTTGTGTGTCACAAAGGAGAAAGGCACAGTAGTGCAGAGGGGCATATTTCAGTCTATGGCTGAAGGACTGCCACTCGGGTGGCCCTGACCTGCAGATGCCACGATGAGGCAGAGGCTGTCTCCTGGGGAAGCCTGGTCACACAGGTAGCATGTGTCCACCTGGAACGGTAACTCCTCTCCTGAGAAAAGGTTCCAAGTGTGCCCCTCTGTGGAATCCAAGCTTTATCAGCCTCGGGATGCTGATTTACTTGGAAAAAGGCAAAAGGGGATGATATTTGAACTGCGAATACATTGTGTTCACTCACTGTGTGGAAGATTTCCAGTAGACCCCATCACTGTATGCAGCCACCTCCACCCTTCTTCCTCTGTAGGCAGCAGCCAGAGTGCTGAAGCCGTCTGTGAGCCTGGAGCAGCACAGGCACAGGGCTGATTAAATGCCCAAGGCCTTCTTTCTTGTCGTTTTCTCTTTATCACCTTCCTAAGCTGCCTTTTGGATACATGGTGTGATCCTAAATTACAGTGAATGCTTACATTAACAAATTAATTAGAGTAAAGACACGTTGCCATAAATCCTCCTCAGAAAACTCCCCCTCACTTTAGACACACTCATCCCCTCTTCTTGCCACTCTCTGAAGTTCTCTTTCATGAGTGTCTTTAGTCGTCCCGTCTTGGCTGCCTTGATGTTCTAAATCAAACCCAAACATTTACTCTTCATCATCATTTTGACTTTGGGGAAGAGCTGGAAGTCACACGGTGCCAGAGGTGTGAACAAGGAGGACAAGGGTGCATTGTCGTGCTTTTACAAGCCTGCCTCTCTATCAGATGGCACTTGGCAGCAGCGATCACCATAGTTTGATTTTTAACTTCCATTATGATTATTCAAAGAAGATAGAGAAAAGAGCAAATGACAGCAACTTGTCCCTAAATGGCAAGGATGCATTTCACCCCTTAACTTGACTGACTTCTCAGCCATATACTGTTGATTGCTCCTGCTCTTTATGTGAGCAAAACACTACACTTCAAAAGATATAACCCAATGTTCTGTCAGCCACACTGGAGCTTCAGTCCACAGAAACAAACTTCAGGAACTCTGATGACATCTTCATTTACATTTCTGATCTTTTGTTCATCATGAATTTGTGAATTAACTTGGTTTTTTTTTTTAATTTTTTTCTTTCCTTTATTAGAACAAATTTGTAATGCGTAATGTTTACATTTTTCTGTGGAGTTGATACATGTGCACAGCACATCTCAATTCCTTTTTTTATCCCCTTTCCATTTTGATTACACCTTGCAAAGACCTTCAGGAAAGAGAACTCCAGAGCTTCTTCAGAATGTAGCAAGAACCGTGAAAGTTTAATACCACAAGCCTATTGCATGTCTGCATATGTATGTGTGCATCCACCATCTACAGAACCAGTGTTTGCTCTTGGGGTGACGTGGACTCCGCCAAGGACATGTGGGTGAAGGTATCAAACCCTGCAAACCTACAGTGCACCTCTCCACTAGAGGGATGAGCCAGCCAGGTACACAGGCTGCCAGTGCACAGGATGCCTTCTGTTTTGGACACAGCTACTTTCCTGAGAGACTTGCTTTTCTGTGTGTCCATGAGAGCTTCACCCCTGACTCCCCTCACCTTCTAGGCACAAATGCTTCCTTTAGATGTTTTGATGCGCCCAACAGGGTAGAGTCAAATTTGGCAAAGCTGGAAAGCTTCATTCTCTTTCAAGTTATAAAACGTTTGTATGCTTTTTGTTTAATTGTGATAAGACATATTCAAACCAAATTCCTGGTCTCTTTTCCAAGCATTGTTTACATGAATTTACTAAAAGGACAGCAGATACATGTCAAAGCATTAGTCTCATATTCAAAGGTAATATTAAGTAACTATGGAGCTTTCTCACCAGATGGGAAAGAGAAAAAATGTAAATTAATCAGGGCCAAAATTTGCATTGAAATATAAGTCCACGAAGACAGGAGTTTTTTTCCTTTTATTTGTTTATTTAAAATTATAGACTCTGTGGTTGGCACATTGTAGGCTCTCAGTAGCATTTGTTGAAAGAAAGAATATATTTTTATTCAGTAAATGAATTCAGTTCTGATGGAGAAAATCATACGGATAGGAGGGATTTTGTCCATTCGTTTAATCCATGCTGTGATAGATCCTGCATAAATTACTCAGTATCTACACAAGGAGATGAAACAGATGAGACCGCTCCCTCCTCAAGCATGGAGTGTATCATAAGAAAGACACGATAAACAGAGACATGAAAGCGAGTGATGCAGGGAGCTGGGCTGATGAGTAGCAGAAAGGTGCTCAAAGAGTGGGACAGGGTCACTGGAAACAAGAAAGGCTAAGGGCCATCTGACAGGGAAGAGGACCGGCAGGAGCTGGGCAGAGGGACACTCTTCGGCAATTCCCTTGAGCCCGAGACATGGCCATGTTGGTGGATGAGAAAGGAGAACCTGGTGCCTAGACCAGAACTGGGGGATAGGACATGGGTGGAGTTTGAAGATATGGCTGGGGTGGGTCATGGAAAGAGTCCAGTGTGGGATGCACTCCTGAGACATCAAAGTGGAGAGACCACCTGTGCTGGACCTCAGAGGGAAGATCTAGGCTCAAGCTGTGTCTTTGGCCATTGGTGCTACCTAGCTGATGTTTGAGAAGCCAGGAGTGTAGATGACACTGTGGAAGAGAGTGGGAGAACCTGGAGAGGCACCAGACGGCACCCTGGAGAATGCCAACTTCGGAGACAGAGCAGGTGCAGCAGGGAGATGGGTGCAGCCATCGGAGCTGGTGCCCAGGAGCCGAGACAGGCATGGTCATCAGTGAGAGAGAGATCTGTGAGGAATATCCCTCAAGAGTCAGGGCAGGGAAACAGGGGAGGGGTGATGGCATTTGGCAAACTTGCAGGTAGCCAGGCCCTTCACGTGAGTAGATTTGGTGGCATCCAAGGGCTTCAGAGGCCAAAGAGATACAGAGAGTTTAAATAGCCATGTCTTAGATATTTGGCTGTGAAAGGAATATGAGAAAAGGAGGAAGATGAGTGTGTGTGTGTGTGTGTGTGTGTGTGTGTGTGCAAGCATGTGTGCGTGTGTCCGTGTGTGCGTGTGTGTGTGACGGGACGGTATTGCTAGGATAAGAGCAGGTTTGTTTACTGTCGGAAATGATGCAAAGAGAAAGAGATGGATGAAGCAGAGGGAAGTGGTCTGCAGTAGCTTGGGATCCTTGTTGCCTGGTAACAATTGATACTCCAGGTGACCTGCCAGTCTAGGTATACATGATCTTCTTATGCATTCAGGTAGACTTTCAGAGTGTTTTTCTTGCAAGCTGCTGAGTTTGGTTGTCAAATTTGATCTAAATAGAAGTTTTTAATGCATAATTTAAAATCTCTCTCGTTCCTCTTTTCTTATTCTGCTCCCAAGTGATTCTCATGCCCAGCACGACTTTTTCTCATCAGCGTCTTTCCCTGCAGTGATTGCTCTAGAAATCCTTGAGGTGTGAAAACCGTTCCTTGTGACAAGCACAGAATTTCAATTTTCCTGTTGGGAAAACAACTCTCGAGGCCACCTGACCACAAGAAGCTCTGCATTGCCTGCCGCTGCTCCTGCCTAGGGAAAAGATGGCTTTTTGGTCCATCTGTCTCCTTTAAACTTGCAGTGAGCTTCCTTGACTGCTTCTATTCAATTTCGATTTCCAAATAACCTTGTAAAGTCATAAAACAGAAATTGAAATATTTCTCATATAATAAAAATAAAGTGTACAAAAGTAAGCACTGCCCTGATCCATTAATGTTTGTTTTATATATGAGACAAAAATAAAAACTATGATGTTAGTTGTCAACTAGGATGTCTGCTCCTTATGATGGCCCTTAAAAAGTTATTACCTCTAGAATAACTCATCTAAGAGTGTTAGTCTTGCTTTTTAAACAACTAATAGCTCTACTCTTGAAATTTTAGTTGGCAGGCTTATGATATAACGTGTCTACCAATAAATAAGAATGAGTCTTTTCAACTTGTATACTTGTTCTTCCAAATTCCAGTAGTCTTAGATGGGTTTGTATTTCTTTGCTGGCTTTCAGCAACCATCATATGACCAGGAAGCAAGTTGATTCATCCCAGAAATGCATTTAGACTTAGGAGCACTGGAGAGTTTATTGTGATCATGATCTGAAATGAGTTTGGGGTTTTATCTCTCATTTTCTTCACAAATTGAAGAAGCATAGTTGAAACCCATCATATTGGGTTGTTTTCTAAGAGAAGTTGCCATCTTTTCTAAGAAGAGTTTACCTGATGGGCATGTCATTATTTTATAAAGTACTGTGGTCATGGAAAATAAGTGATGCAGAGCCCGCTCAGGGGACGACTGAGCTGGTTCTCAAAGCTGAACCAAGACCACACATTACTGTAGCAGAAACTTGGTCTTGTACTTGCCGGGGCCTCATGGTACCTTTGCAACTTCTGAGTAATGAGGGGCAGCATAGATGGAACTCTTAACTGAACTTTTTCTTCTTCTCCCAAGCATTTTTTGTTTGTCTTTAAAACCTTTAGAGGTGTTTCTCAGTTCCTCACAGACCGGAAAAGAGAGAAAGAAAAAGGGGGACGTGAGCCCCATACAAAGGCACCTTTCTCTACTTGGAAGTGTCCTCACTCGGCACTGGCAACGCTGTAATGCTGTGAAACACGAATGGGAAGCGCGGTACCGTTTCCTCTGGAAGGACCAATCTTCATACTCATCGATGAAATGATGACACAGAGTCAAATATGTGGCTTTTTGGTCTATGCAACTCAGACACACGGTGCCTTTGATTGGTTTTCTTTCCCAGGGGCAGGGCCTGCGATGTGGTGAGCTGAGTGGGGATGAAGCCTGCTCTTCACTCGGGAGTCGGGGTGAGGGGGGCAGGTGAGGCAGGTGGGACAGGGCAAGGGAGGAGCTGCGTCCCGTTGTGTGGAGTCCTGGGGCACGGCCCAGCCTTGGCTTGACCTCCCTGGAGCACGGAGTGGGAATTCTGCCAGAATCTGTTCTGCTTTGAGGGAAGATGGCCGGACTTCTGAGCCCTGTGTGTGGGTCAGTGACTACTCCTGTTTGCTCTTGGTAAGAGTGGGAAGGCGAGGAGTAAAAACGAAGAAAGAGGTGGCTCCAGTGCCCACGGACAGCCGCTAGAGAAAGCTGCACAGAGAGCTTCCAGCTTGCGAGTGGAGCTGCGCGATGGGCTCACTGCAGAGACCTGCGGGGTCCTGGGAAAGCCGGGTGGCGGAGGCGCAAATGGCTCAGCCTCAGAAGCACGGGCTGGTCTGAGGAAGTCCTGCCACAACGACTGCTCGTCCAGAGCCCGTGCCCGCAGCTGCTCTGACCTAGCTGCGGTGCTGCAGCGCCAGCCACACACGAGCACCCTGGATCCGGGCTGACCGTGAAGGGGGGGGTCAGGCTTCCGGGTCCTTCCTTTCTTCAGATGCCAGCCTGGTCTGGGGACTCCCAGCCCCTGCATTTCTGATCAGCTACTTACAAACTGTAGTTCTCATGACCCCTCCTGGCACATCCACATGTTCATCCATCACGAAAGCCCTGCTGAGTGTTGGTGCTTCGAGTTTGTGTTGTTTTGGCCATCTCCTAGGCATGGTCGGACTCTGTCTGGACCTCCCTTGCCCAGCGAGGCCCGCAGCCAGGACCCTCTGATCCTGGGGCTGCTCCCAAGTGCCCGGCTCATCACGAGCCACGGCTTCTCTTAGCAACAACGCAGGCGTCATCCAAGGGGCTCATGAATAACACAGATGTTCCTGTCCCTGGAGAAATCCAAGGATTTGGAGTCTCCATGCAGAAGCAGGGGACAGAGGCCGGTTGTGTTTTTTATTATACAACAGACGATGCTTCTGTGTGGAATAGGTCATGCGTTAAAGTGACAAAGAGAGCAGAGACGCTGGAGCTCACCTAGAAAGTCTCGGGAGGTCAAGCTTGGAAGTATCAGTGTGACTCAGAATTGGACTAGATTGAACAATATTTAATACATTTTGGCTTTCACTGAACATTTTCCAAAGTCATTAAACCAGTTGTAAACTGACACGGAATGAGCTTCATGAGTCTGAGGAGTACCAAACAGAGATAGTGGGTCACGAAGCAGAAAAAGGTTGCTTGAGTAAAAGTGGAGAAGGAGGTTATAGGGAAACACTTCAGATGTGTTTTTTTCAAGGTTGCTCAGGCCTCCTGGGACTACGACTCTGTCTCTCAGTCTCTTTTGGAGTGGCTGTCCCTGCTTATTGCAACCCAGCTTTGTTCTTCCCTTTCCACAGCTCAGCCTCAGTTCACCTTTCTGCATCCACAGGGTGCCATCTGAGCCATTCTTTAGTGGCAGCCACGGTGCCCGATTCCATAGCCTGCGTCTCCACATCCTGGCTCAGTGCTGAGATGCACACCCAGGTCCCGGAGACAGACTCTGATGAGCTGCCTCTGGGTTGTCGGCTGCGGCTGGCATGAGGTTGAAGGTGGTGGACGTGGTCTGGAAGTGTGCTGCCCTGCGTACCTGGTCACACTTCTCTCCTGCAGCCCAGGGGCTGGGGTGAAGCTGCGCATCAGGAGCTCCTTGGTCCTGTGGCTTCAGGAGGGTCAGGCGTGTGGGAGGCAGGACGGAGAATATGACACCACTCTTCTCCAGCTGCTGTGGAGCAGGTGACTCCCCAACAGCAGCAGCTTCCTGCAGCTTCCAGCTCGGCCTTCCTCCTGCCTCCTCGCGTCTTTGTATGGTGACAGTACCTCTCTGAGCCTGGGCACTTCTGAGCAGATTGTTTCATTTTCCTTATCCCTGCCAACATCTTTGTGAATTGATACTCATGAGGCTTTAGTGCTTTTGCACATGCCATACTTTCAGAGTAAGATCTTCCCTGAAACTAGACTAAAACTGGCCCCAGCGAGCATGTACCTGCTACTAATCAGTTACACATCTCAAAGCTTACCAAGAGCAGTCTCTATAACAAGTCTGCCTTATTTCAATAACAATTTTATGTTATTTTTAATTGACATACAGTATTTACTTTGTTGACACTCGGTTTCCTCAGGGTTGTGGTTTCCAAACTGTACACCAAGGCCCCCCTGGGCACTCCTAGATGTTTTAAATTTCCATGGCAATTCAGCAAGGCTCAGCATCCACAGAAACTGCAAACTACCCGTGGGAGGCGGTTCATGGTTTCAGTGTTAGATCACACTGCATTCCTTCGTCAGCATCATCAAAAACCAGTACGATGTGGAAATCAAGATAGGACAGGAAACGTAGGTTGACTGTGTTGGGTTGAAATCTCAGTTTTGAGAAGTTTCACAGTGCTCAGCATTCATATGGCTATGGACAGCCCATTAGTGAGTCACCATGGTTAAGAACAAAACAAAAATATTATGTTTCATTTCAATAAATGGTGGTGGGTTTTTTTTTTTTTTTGCAATATCCACTAAGTAGTTAGGGCATCATACTTAAGTTGTTTTGACTTTACTGCAAAATAAACAAAATTGCTGGGAATTTCCTTTGGCCTAGGAGTGCTGTAAAAGGCTAACGAGACACTAAAGTCATTAGGAACCAAGAAAACTGGGACTTCTGCAATAGAGAATTTATTTATTCAAGTAAAATTGTAAAATTCTTTTTGTGGGAGTGCTCTCAGTTTATCACAAGTCTTCCTCCAGCCACAGGCATCCACGTGTTAGCTCTAAAGACAACTAGCCAGTGAGGATCCGTCATGGCAGCATAGTGTGGGTGGTCATTTTGAGGTCCGAGTGACTGCAAACAAAATGCAGTCCCCTCCAGCTCAAAAGTCTGCTTTGCATCACCTACATTTATTTTCAGGCGTTATTGACTTTTATTATTTGTTTTATTGTATTTCTTTCAATAAAGTTAATTTCTTGAGGAGAAGACTATAAAATTTAATTGGTTAATAGAGGCCCAGAAAATGTTTGTTGAATGAATGAAGTGTGATTTAAAGAATCTCATCTTAGGGGCTGGGGATTTAGCTCAGTGATTAGAGTGCTTGCCTTACAAGCACAAGGCCCTGAGTTCAATCCCCGGCACCGCAAAAAAAAAAAAAAAAAGAATCTCATCTTAGTGCATAGTAAATCATCGACAAGTAGTATGTGGTATTTCTGTAAAAGATACTAGCTCCAAACGTCTAAGGCATCCCAGTTTAACCTTTCTGTGTATTCTCTAGTGATCTATGAGTACACTGTCATTAAAGCTGGCTAATATGTTGACATGGACTGAGTTGTGTCCCCTCTGATGTTGCTGCCTACGCACATCAGGATGCGACTGTATTTTTAGGTAAGACGTTTGGAGAGGTGATTGTGGGTAAAATGAGTTCGTTAGGGTGGGCTCTAGTGCAGTGGTGGCTGGTGTCCTCTTAGAGGAGGAGGACATGAGGACACAGAGAGACACCAGGGATGTGCAGTCACAGAAGAAAAGACCAGATGAGGGGATGTGGTTTGATTATCTCCCCCACAACTCGTGCTAAAGTTTCATTGTCATTGTGATAGTATGAAGAGTGGGACTTTCAAGAGGTGATTAGGGCATGAGGACTCTACCTTCATGGTGGGTGGACCAGCACAATTCTAAAGGGTCACATTTAGCCCCCTTCTGCCTCTTTATCCATCCACCTCCTACCTCTCAAGTGGAGGATGCAGCTTTCAAGGCACTATCTTGGAATCAGAGTCCCCAGCTTGTTGGCACCTTAATACTGGATTTCCCAGCCTCCAGTCTGTGAGCTAATACTTTTCTTATTTTAGATTACCCACTCAGGGATGTTCTGTTGTATTGGCCTTTATGAACTAAGACCCGAAGGCATAACAAAAAGATGGCCATTCACAAGCCAAAGGGTGAAACCTGGTCCCACCCTGACTACACCTTGGTCTTGGAGTTGTAGCCTGCAAAAAATAAATTTCTGCTGTTTAAGTCACCCATCTGTGTTGTCTGGCTATGGCAGGTCTAGCAGAGGAAAGCATGTGTTTAGCAAAGCCGCTGCCCTGAACTGTGGTCCCTGAATGCCACCGATGAGAACGGCAGCTGAGTCTGTCTGCTTCAGGGAACTTGAGAAGCCACTTGTTTTAGAGAAAAGTAATATATATTCTGTGATAGAAAAGGATCAGACTGTGGTGTCAGTGGGCTTAAAACTTTGCCTGTGTGCTTTTCACAGAAAATAATTTATGGGAAAGCATACAGAAGGAGAGGAACGCAAGTGGCAGAGGGAGCCCCAGTGTACACCGTGGGGAGATGTTGCCCTCAGTGCATTTCAGCCTTTTGTTCCATCAAGCGAAGCCGCTCTCCAGCACCCTTTTTCATAATTACTATCATTAATGAAGCAATTATAGCTTAGTTTGTAATAGGGAAATTTTTATTTTCCAGTTTGCAAATGGTTTCATGTATGCACCCAAGAAGTTACCTATTTCTTTGTAAATCACAGTGTGATCATGTGCAGCATATTTTGAGCAGACTGGACAGGGCATCTCGAGTCACAGTGGACCTTGCAGTGAATCTCGGCAGTTGTTGCTTTTTTCATTGTTTGGATTCTGTGACTCTTGTGCAGAATTTTACAATCACCATTTATCCACGCATGCACTTACTATGTCATGTAAGGCACACCAAGGTTTTGCCGTGGTATCCCTGTGTTGTTATTTCCTAAACCACTGTGCGAACTCGTCCCTCCATTTTCCTGCTACGTTCAATATCTAGCTTGGTCCATTTACCTTCATAAAATGTTTTATTTTTCATTGATAATTAGTAGTGCATACTGCGCTTTGTTTTGTTTCATTCTAAATTTGTCTTCTAGCGGGTAGATTATGAATGGGTTACAATAGGTCACAATGCAGTTTACAAATGGAGAAGCAATCTAAATGTACTCCATGTACCCATAAAATACACGTATCCATTCTTTGGTGTGATGTGAGTGAAAGGCAAGTACTCCACAAGTTCCCCATAACACAGAATATCATTTCCTTCTAATCTAAGCTGCACAGATTGGAGTCTCTCAGAGCTGAGGTCATAGTTTTAAGTGATTCTAAATACATCTTGCCTTTAAATTTTTAGATGGGTGGATGAGGATCAAATGTGTCACTAATTCAGTAGCAGTGCAAAAAGAGAATTATAGACGGTGTTTAAAAGAACCTAATCACCACTGATTCAGATTGGAGAGAAGAACATCTAAATTAATGAAAAGTTTGAACTGAACTTTTTTTCTCTTTTCTTTTGACATTTAATCAGCTGAGATTACCATAACTGGGCAACCAGAATATTGGCTAGCATAGATGCTTAGGAGGGCAGATTTAGGACTAGTAAATGTGGACTTGTAATTAGTATATAATTATATATCCACGCATTTTTGAAAAGCATTGAGAAAGAACATTTAAAATGTATCCTTCTGTTTTTTACGTGTCATTACTGCAGGAGAGAGGGTTTGGAAAGGCCCAGAGGTCAGCATTTAATAAGCCACTTGGAAAATCTAGGACCACCTGGTTCTCTGGGTTTCAGAAATAAGCAGGTGGAGCATATCTGGGACAAATTAGCACTCATCCAACTATCTGGACTCACAAAGACCAAGGAGATAATTGCTTCTTTCATGTATCAATAGGGATGAAAAGTTCAGGTAACTACTGATCTGTTGGCTGACAGATGTAATCATCCAAATGTCAGAGGAAACTGCCTCTCCTGGAAGGACCGTGTAATCACAAGTGCACTTAGAGCTGGGCATGCAGCTGTGTTGAAACAGAAGGGGATAGGGAGGAAAATGTCCGCTGACATTGCTTTGCAGAAAGCCTACAGGGTAAGTCAACAGTACAAGGAAATGACTGGCCTCATTTTGAATGCAAGAGACATGAAATATGAGTAACAGTGTGAGTCACCGTCCTGTCACTGTAACAAAATACTAGAGAAAATTAATTTAAAGAAGGAAAGATGTATTTTGGCTCATTGTTTCAGAGGTTTCAGTCCATGTTTGGTTGACTGGGTTGCCTTTGGGCCTGTGGTGAGGCAGAACATCACAGTAGAAGGGTGGTAGAGCAAAGAAGCTGCTCAACTCAACTCATGGCACCAAGGAAGGACGAGGGGGAAGAGAGAGAGAGAGGAGAGAGAGAAACAGAGACAGAGACAAGAGCTAGAGAGAGATCAGAAGCCAGGGATAAAATATCCCCTTTAAGGAAGGTCACACCCCAGAGTGACCTCCTTCCTCCCACAAGGCCCCACCCTCTAGTTTTCATCACCTCTCAATAGCTCCCCCTGCTGGAGACATCCTATATCTAAACTATAACAGTTCTGGTATTAGTGGTTCCCTCCATTTTAATTTATCCTAAAGGCCTAAGTATTATCCCATGGAGAACTGGAAAGTCTGATATGGCTCTTTAAAGACATCTCATCATACAACTTGACTGTCATGATTGTCTTTCACTTTTTTCATCGTACTTCCCTGTACCACTCACCTTGTCTGGTCATCCCTCCTCTGCCTATAGCAAAGAGAAGTTTAACCCTGAAGCTATTGCTCTGTGTGCTTGAAGTCAGAGCTTGAACAGACAGGGTAGAAAACAGAGTAGTGGTGCCTCCTCTGCGGAAACTGGAGGGAACCAAATGTAAGTCGTGGAATGAGGCTTCTGTAGTTTTCTTCCACAGAGCTATAAATATTGGAATGCTGTGGGTTTTATTTTTTCTCACATCCTAAACTTTTTAAATGCTGTTTCAGATTGAACTCTGGGCTTCAGATGCTAGCCAAACACTGTAGCACTGAGCTACATTTCCAGACTCTTTTTATATGATTTTATTTTGAAGCAGGCAGGTCTTGCTAAATTGCCCAGGCTGGCCTCATACTTGAGGTCTTCCCAAACAGCTGCGAGAACTGGAGTGCACCACCACCCTGGCTTCTGTTCAAAACTATTAATCAGGGTAACCTGCTCCCTGTCAATTTCCACTGTGCAGACACTGAGCTGAGCTGTGTGAGTCTGGACTTCTGTGTGATTAATTCAGGGTTTTGAGAGGGAAACTGTTCTCAGTGAATTACTATGTGGGAAGAACTTTCTGTCAAGATCTTGAGCATCTTCTGAGGTCTTTTCTTCCAGTAGTCTTTTAAGGAGCCACAGGAGCATTTCTGAAAAGAGCGAGTAGCTCTGCAAGCTGCCTCCTTCCAATTCATCTTGTTCTCCTAGTGACCTTGAGCTTTGTCTCTAGAGTATACTATTCAAAAAAATAAGGCGATGTACACCATTCAAAAAGACTTAACAACACATGTTATACAAGAGTATAATCATGCCCAACATTACTATCTATTCTGAAATGGTCATTTTATTAGGAAATAAAATTGCATTTGACTCTTGATTTTCACTTCCAATCTCTTAACCCAAAGCTCTAATAGCATCCATTTTTGAAGTTGTGCTTTTGGTTTTCTTTATCCCTTTCTTTCTGGTGATACTCTTCTCGATTTTGGGGGATTTTAAATTAGAAGAAGATTCTAGCACATAATCTCAGGATCAGTGGGTATTATTAGCCAAGGCACAATGTGTCTAACCTTCACTAAAGGACATAAAAAGCAGAAAACCTGAGGGCATTGCATGCGGCTAACTTAATTCTTAAGACAACACACCAAATACTGAGAAGGTGAAGTTGGAGTTTTATATAGCTGTGTTTGAAAGAGAACTTTAAGGAAAATTCCACCTGGTCACCTCCCAGAGCCGAGTTTGATGCTTCTGAGATGCAGTGACTTAGTTGAATATTCATTTGCAGCCCTCTTCATCTCAGTCTTGTTGTCCTGTTTATTCTCCTTTGACTTAAAATTGTTTTCTGCGTATTTATGATCTGCTTTGTTTTAAGGCAATGGCCTGTCTCAACACTTTCTTCTTCTCTGACACTGTGCTATTAGATCATACAGGAAAAAATGCCATCAGATGGTGGTGTCTGGCCACGGCCAGGGTCTTCTCCTCCTGCTTGGCATGCAGGTACACACGGGAGTGTGTCCTGCTCTCCCCTGTGGCCCTTTGAATTTGCCACCACTAATACTAAATGGAGAATTGCAACATCAGCCTCCTTAAAACACAGAGTTTCTCAAGAGTCACAAGAGATCGGAGGCACCACCAAACTCATGTGGTGCATTTGTCAAAAGCCTGGAGACAGTGACCGGGCACCTTCAGTGTTCCCTCCCAGATGACAGTCTTGGTTGGTCACATTTGAGCCATGATGTTCTCATTAGTTTCTTCTGAATGAGCACAGACATACGGGTTGAACCAGTCAAGGGCTGCATGGGCATGAGATCTCCAAATTGCAGCCACTTAAAATATCTAAACGATGGACACCCTTTATAGTGTAAGATACGAATGCTTTAAAAAGGCAAGAAAATGTGAGCTTCTTACAGAGTAACACGTGTCTCTTTAGAAATTCTGCAGAAGCACTCTTCCCACATACTTGCTGGAATCTTGCTGCTCCCGATGAACCTGACCTGAAGCATATGAGTTGGGGTGGAACAGGCGAAATGGAGGTCACCTCAGGAGTCTAGCTTTGCCTAGGCCTGCTCTCAAGTCACTTAATTGCTTGGACCTTCACTATAAGATAAAATAATAAAATATGTCAGTCTTCCTGGTTGTCTTCCATTGTGGACTCTTGAAAGGGCGAAAAGATAGAAAGCGTATTTGAAAGGGCACTGACGATCCCTAGGAAAGAAGGGAAACCCGTCGTACCTTGCTGGTAACCACTGGCCTTCCCACCAGTATGGAACTTACTAATATGCCTGTCCTGAGAATCACTGAGAAGTGTTGACAAATTTCCCCACATCTGTAGCAAGCAAAGATGGAGCTGAGGAGTGGTGTGGACAGCCTGGTGTCTGTGTGATTTGCACAGATTCCAGACCATGCTTTGTGCAGTTCCAAAGCTGGGTTTAATCCTCGACGTAAACCTTGACTAGTGTTATTATCTTAAACAATTTGTTTTCTCCTAAGACATCTCATGGGAGGCCAAGTTCCCTCTTCTGTTTTCCCACAGATGTGAGAGAAGCTAAATGAAGCAACAAGATAAAAGAAGACATCAAGACAGCATGATGTTATAAAACAAACCCAAGATTGTGAAAATCAGATTATTTTTAGTCATGCAGTCCACTTTAACAGTCTTCCAGAAAACAAAATGCTTTCTCTTTATTTTTGAAAAGAAAATCAACCTAATATCACTTCCTGTGTACCCTGGGTTCCATATAAAGTCATATGAATGCAGCATTTTGAAAGAAAAATGCTTTATAGGATATCAGTCATATTTAGAAATGTATGTTGCTGTTAAAATACCAATTATATTAACCTTCACATGTAGAATTGCAGCTGGAAATGAGAGATCAGAAAAATGCATGTAATTTTGATAAGTTTTCTATCAGAAAAGAAATCTCATATTTACTTGACACGAAAGCTCTTGGCTGTTTCTTAAACATTTTCCTTTCAATGTAAAACTCAGTAAATGCATTGTTTCCATTTGTCAGCAGCCAGGAAACGTTGAAACTCCATGTTGTTCGAAGCATCCAGAACGAATGACTCAAAGATTTTTCCTTAAGTTCCATGACATGGCAAATGCACCACTGTCATGTGTTGGCTTTAGAATACTGGCTGGAAGCAGGTGGGAAGCAGCGAGGCCACACTTCTCTTGGAGAGCCTTTCTGCATAGGCAGACAGGCGTCCGTGTGGGAAATCGAGGGGTGGGGTCTTTATGGACAAGAAACGCTCATCCATCAGCACAGCGGTGATGTGTATATGGCCCAGTAGTCCTGGGGAACATCCTGGCCTCATTCTGCAGTGAGCATTTGGATGCAGAAGTGGCTGCCCCTATGTCTGGGAAAACGGTGGTAGTAAAGAAAAGAGCCAGGGTGCTGGGGCCAGCGGTTCTGATGAAGGCTGGTCATCAAAGCTTAAACCACTCCGCTGGCTGGGGCGGGAGCCCAGAACTTGAGGCCGATGACCCCTGTCTTGTGGCTGTGTCCCTCCTGACACACGCACAGGGCACTGCAGGGTTACTCATTGTGTCCTGGAGTTAGACAACCTGACACAAGAATTCAGAGGAAAGAGCAGGGAGAGGGATTCTGGGAAGAAAATGGGGAGAGCCAGTATTTGTCATTCAGTAGGCTGGAGTGGGGTGCTTCAGTGAAGTTGGATTCACACTCCTGCTGGGAGGCTGGGAAAGGTGCTGGCTTCATTCAGTTCTGTGGCTTCCACTAGGCTCTTATTTCAGAGGCATTTATTTTTTAAAAAGTTGACATTTTTGCTTTGAAGGCGTTTTTTAAGAAGGAGAAAAAGACTCTTATGGATTATCCCTAAGTTATTTTTATTATTGTTTCAGCTGTATTTAATAAGGAAAGCATATTTTCTAATTGCAAACAGCATGATTTGTGTCGCCTTGTCTCATTTGTTGCATTCCTCGGGGGCCTGTTCTTCAAGGCAAGTCCACCAGGGATTGACAAGGTCTGAGGCATCTTCAGCAAACCAGATGGTCCTTTTGCAAAAACTAAGCATGACAGGACTTAATTAACAGTGTCACATGGCCCCCGAATCAACCTCCATCCGGCTGGAGGAGGAGCCACACAAATAGGGGCCAGGAAACTCCCCAGGATTTCCACCTGCTCCAGGGATGTCCAGGCTTGACTTTCACAGAGGTGTCTGTGTGCAGATGAGAAGGAAGAGCGCCCCCTGCAGCCAGAAGTGTGCAGAAGTCACCCTGAAGGCTGTCACATCTCTCCCAGGCTCTGGCAGCTGCACACACAGGGGTTGTAAGCACACATGTCTACTACACACAGCACGTGTGTTACATGCTGTCTTAGATTTTCTAGAGTCGATGGTTTGCAAGAGAGTAGATTTAATACAGGACATTTATAAGTTACAGTATTCACCCACAAGCCAAATGCAGGATGTACCAAATGTCTATCTATGCACTGGAGACCCAAAAGATCCAATCAAGGGCTGGGAGCCCACAGCATTGTCCCATGTATGTCCATGTCTGCAGATGATGGCTGAAGAAGTCTTTACTGGAACCAGGACACGATGTTTGCAGTAGAGACGATAACCAGAGATCCCCGGAAGCAACAGCAGCCATCCTCAATGACGGCAAGGCCTCAAGCTCCTTCCTTGATGAGAACAGCCAAGTTTCTTTCAGGAGAACCAGCCACAGCAGAGCTTCTCCTGGGAAACAGCCCACCAACTAGCTTCTGCTCCCATCCTGCTTTATGTTGGGTCAGCAACAATCCTCAGGTGTATCCTCTATGCCCAGAAACACACCGACTCAGTCCATCTGGACTTTCTGGCCCAAATTGACCACATTAAGTCCACCACACATGCCTAGCACATGCCCAAAGCACATGTAGTACTCAGGAATACAGATCAGACATGTAGATCACACACAGATCATGGAGAAATTCATGCATAAAGCACATGTGTATCACACACAGTTTGCACACATGCATACACATCACACTCAAATACTATACTCAAAGAACAATACCCACAGTGGATGTTTTAATCATCTGTGCTAATGGAGAGGAGATAAAATATGGATGCCTGAAAAGGCCTTTGGGGCTGATGTAATGGAATATGAGATTGAGGGGCTCCCAACCCTGGTATCTGTGGGACACATGAGTTACGTGGGACAACCTCCAGGGCCCCTTCCAATCTGCACAGTTCTCAACCCACTTTCTAACTCTAGCCTGCTTTGTCCTCCAGCCCCGAAATGCATTTAATAGGGCTTCGTCAGGCTCAAGGTCAGTATCCCTCCTTCTTTTGTGTCTAGCACCTGTGAAGAGATAGACAAAGGCATCAGGCAGGTGAAGAAAACCTGCCACCTGCATTACTCTTACAACTGTTTGGTTGTGGATGTGGTTAGATGTGGACACAGGGTTTTGTGACTGTCCCCCCGAGCTAACTCATCTCCCCCGTCTCTGTCCCAAAATGAAGGCCTTCTGCAGCACAGAGTGAGAGTGCTCAGCTTCAGGGCGCCACCCTCATCAGGGAGGATAGCCCTAAGAGGGCAAGAGAAGGGGCCAAGCCTGGGTGTCCACATCCTTCCCTCAGATCCTCCAGTCAGATAAACTCCTCCGGCCTCTGTTGCAGAGTGTGACCCCATATGCAGAGGGAGGTGCCGTGACTTTCTGGGCACTTCCATCACAGGGAATTTTGAAGGCTTAGGAATAAATCGCCCCACCCTCCTGCCCATCGAGTCAGGTGGTTGATGTGGGGAATTGATCTGTGTTGGGAGACACTCTTACAGAGAGTCAGAGGGCCTTTGGAAATGTCGGCCCAGCCTTGTGATTGAAGCCATTGGGTGACTTGGATGGGTTGGACTTACAGTCCTGTGGAAGGAAGTGAGAGGTGGGTGTCTGCATCTGTCTGTCCATCCACTGGCAGATCTGTAGGCACAGCTGTGAGCTAAGGACCTTTGTTCTGTGTGATTGTGTGCTGTGTAAGAGCAGCACGCATTGAAAGGACCATCTTCATACCTTGACATTGAGAACAGAGAAGGAATGTTCCCTAAGGACATTATGCGGCATATAACAATAACTCAAAATACGAATGACTTTTGACTCAGTATATTTCTAGTAAGTGAGTCTAGAGAAATGATCAAATAGGAGGTCAAAGTTTATACACAAGATTGACATCTATAGCATAAAGCAAATGCACCGAACATTAACAGCAAGCACCGAAGACATCCAGACAACTAAATGTTCACAGCATCATAAACTGAATGTTATCGAAGCATTCAGAATACTGTTCCCATTGAATATATATCATCTCAGTTTTTTGTTTAAATGCTAAATTTCAAGAAGCAAAGCACAAAACTACAGTTAGAGTGAACCCTGGTCTTTTGGAACAAGATGACAAAACCAAGTATGTCACCAGTTTTAATACAGAAAGACAAGAGATGGGCGGACATAGCCATATGGTCTGCAGAATGTCTTTTGGGGCAGGGAAATTGCAGTTCTACTCAGATTGGGTTTTTTGGTTGTTTTTTGGTTTTGGTTTTGGTTTTTGTTTTTTAGTGTCAGGGATTGAACTCAGAGCCTTGTGCTTGCTGGCAAACACTCTAACCACTGAACTAAATCCCCAGCCCCTACTCAGATTGCTTTATATTTGTTTTCCCCAAATTTTGGGAACACGAATTGTTTTTATTATCACAAGAATAACAAGTTACATGTATTGAAAGAATGCCTTGTTCCTCTATAAACAAAAGATAATGTAGAACATCATTTGTCCAAGCTCTACATACGGTTTTGATGTGAGGGCAGTATGTATCAGTCAGTGATCATCACTGGTCATCACAACGCTGTGTAATAACACAGAAATCTCAGTGTTACTGTGCTCTGCTTCCTGTATCTCTCCCCATGGGACCTGTTGAGATAGCCAGAGCGCGGTCTTCTTCTGATGAGACAAAAAGGAATTACCTGAAGCACATTCTATCTCATAAGTCTGGCCGAGTATGGCACAGCTCTTCTAGCCACACTGCAATGGCAAAGCAAAGCAAATTCTGCATATGACCGAGCCTAAGGCAAGAGAGTGGCCACAAAGTTGTCCGTCAAAGGACACAGGTCCCTACCTGCGGTCCAGAAGGGAACAGAATCCCAAATGGGGATCCATACTTTCTGTTAGGCAAACAAGAATGTTCGTCTGAAACAGACATGCAGTGAACTTCCTGCAGTTGTGTTTTTCAGATTGTCGCTTTAATATATGTTGCTGTTATCATGTGTGTCAGCATGTCGCCCCTATTGAGAGATTCTTTCTCTCTCTTTAGATCCTGGCCAATGTGATCATTTTCATCTGCGGGAACCTGGCGGGAGCCTACCACAAGCACCTCATGGAACTTGCTCTGCAGCAAACTTATCAGGACACGTGCAACTGCATCAAGTCCCGGATCAAGCTGGAATTTGAAAAACGTCAGCAGGTAAAGTGTGCTTTTGATCCCACGTCTGCATGATTCTAGGCGGGACTAACATGATGCTGTCACTGTCAGTATTGCGTACGGAGTTCATTCATTCTCGAACTTCAGAAAGAAACTACACAGCTGACTGCTCATACCCGCCCTGGCTCTCCGCCTGGGGACTAGAAAAGGGTCAGCGATGCCTCTGCTCCGTGCAGCCTCTGGGCCCAGTGGCCTAGCGACCCACTGCCACCCACATGCAGGCAGCCGCATCAACTGCCGTTATCCACAGGCCTGCGGGTAGGGTTGGAAACTGAACTAATAATAGCACTTTTGTGAAGATGCTTCCCATTGCTTAGTGTTTGTGGCAAGTGTCCGTCCCAGCGGAAACCTGAGCCTCCCCCTTCCATTGTACCCTCGTGGCGCGGTGGGCAGTTCCTGTGGTCCACACAGGGTGGAACCGTGGACATCATTGAGAGGGAGGGGATCAGGATGGCGAGGAGTTGGTGGGTGCCCTTGTCAGCGGTTGCCCTAGATGATCACTGGGGTGACGCTTAGCACAGTGTCCATTTGGGAAACACATTGACCGTGATGAAACATTACAAGGAGTAATCAGTGAAGACGGCTGGGAGAGATGTGGAGGCAAAGCGTGCACTGTCACGGGAGCGTCGGGAGCGCAGGAGCAGGCGCGGTGGAGGGGTCTGGTGGGGAGCCCGACCGAAGAGCTCCCGCAGTGGGCAGACTTTCCTTCAGGCGATGGCAGGAGAGTGTGGGAAGGGTTTCGCCTTTCTCAGGCTCTTGCTTTCATCACCAGGAAGCTAGTCTATGAAGGCAGCAATTGGCATGGCTTGCCGGACTCAGTGTTTCCCTTCTTTGCAAGCTTTCTTCATAATACCTAGGCTGCTGGCGCTGGTTGGCACATAGTAGATGCCTAATGACTGTGTTAAATTGCACTGAGTTAATCCATTCCACAAAATTTCATCAAAACCTGTTTTGGTGGTGAGAGCAGATAAATATCCCTTCATTGTTGGCACTGGACATTTGTTTGTGTATGGACTGATGAATAGTAATTGAGTCCCTTTTCCATTCAAACAGGGATATTAGTTCATTTGTTTAGCAAATATTTATTGAACACAGAGTTTATGTCAGCAGGCTCTAGGCACTGGTGTTGCTCTCTCACTGGTATTGCTGGCAAATCTGTGCTCACTTCAGCAACACATATATTACTGGAAAGTCTCATGGGGCTTTTTTTAATTGCCTTTTTTTGTGGTATGAGGGGTTTGAGGGCCTTTATGCATCCCAAACCCACTTTTATGTCTTATTTCGAGACAGAGTCTCCCTAATTTGCTAAATTGCCCAGGCTGGGCTCGAACTTGCCATCTTCTTGCCTCAGCCTCAGAGAGTGTGAGGATTATAAGCCTGTGCCACCTGCCACCAGACCCAATTTAAAAAAATTGCTTTTTGTCTTATGATCTACCTGCATAGCAAAGAGACTCAATAACTGAGGTTTAATTCTTTGAACTGTATGTGTATCAAATTTTGAATGCATTAAGAGTAACGATAAGTTATCTTGGTTAAAATATCAAAAAAGATATAATCTGGTAGATTTAAGGACCTAAGTAATTGACCAATGGCAACCTATGTGGCCTTCATAGAGGGCATCTGGCTCTGAGTCCCAGCAGGTCCACAGACCAAATCAAGGTCTTAGGTTCCATGTACTACTCCCCATGTGTCCCACATGTCACTTCCTACTCAGTCCACACCACAGACGTTTCTGCCTTCTTCTCCTGTCCGTGTGGCAAACAGAAATATCCCTCTAAATCCTTCATTCAGGAGTATATGTGCTGAGCAGCCAGGAGACAATTTGTTTGAGTCTCTGCCTGGATAAACAAAAACCATCCAATTTAATGTTCCGTGTTGACAGTTGTCTCAGAGAGAGTTGCTACTCCTAAGAGGGTGAAAGGCTGCCATCTTAGATATCTCTCTGGCCCTGTTTCACAGTTTGACTTTATCTTGTCCTCTGTCCTTGAAGAAGGCAAAGGGAGGTGACCCCAGGAAGCCAATCCTGTTCACACCAGGACGGGGCTATCAACACTTGATACTCTTGAGAAGTATCTAGAGATTCTGAGATCTTTACAAAATTGCACAAGTCTGTACTTTGTTTTCTTCAAAGTCCACTATATTTTTTCAAGATGCAAGTAAGAGACATTTCTAGACATTAAAATCAGTGTTTGAGTAAGTGGCTATTGCACCATGAAATTTTAGGGAAGAAAGACATGAAAAATGCTGGTAGAGGTTTTCTCAGAGTTGCGTTCTAACCCTAAAAGACCCCTTGCATAGGAACAATAACAATCAGGAGTTTCTGCTGGGCAGAACTACAACACATTGACTTAGAATCACAGGCACACTTGTGGGCTAAAGTGTACCCTCTGTGAGTTTTGGCTTCGGTCTGGTGTTTTACATCCTGCAGAAAAAACCTCAGCTATTTCTTGAGCACCGTGCCAGGTAGCAGATGGCTCTTTATCAGACCTGAGAAAACAGCGACCCTGCTCTCTGGAGTATGTAGTAGACCCTCAGGAATTAGTGACAGCTGGATTCAGAGCAAAACAAGCAATCTGTCTTCTAACTGCTGAGGCAACTGAAATAAATATTGCCTCTTTAGGAGTTAAAACCAGTTTGCTTTTTTAAGCACAGAGATTAAACCATGTTTCAAGACTTTTTACATGGTCTTCCTTAATAACATGGAACCATCCTATGGGTTGAATATAGCAGTATACACATTCCAGTAGAAAATAGGAGTCTGGCAAGGCGCAGAAACCCCTTGTACATCTGGACTAGGCACCCATCGTGGCAGTTCGGTGAATTAGCGAGTGTCCTTTCTGGCCATGAATACAAAATTATTTTCCTCTCTACAACTTCAGTGGAAGAAGTGATTGTAGTATGACCATGGTTGGGCAGATGCTAGGCATACCCATCTTTATCCTACTGGTAATGTTATAAACATATTGCATAACTTATTTATATTGCTAGGTAAAATGTTTTTGAGGTTGCTCTAGATTTGGGTCACTAAAATTTGGTTCTTCTTCATGGTGGGAACTCTAAGTAACAGTCTTTTCAGCATTAAAAATGGTACCCTGTTGGGTTACTGGTCTGCGGCTGGTCTTAACATTGCGTTCTCATACACCAGCACTAAACCACCAAGCTTGGCTGCCACCCTGCCAGACTGCATGTGGCCATGCTGATGCAGAGGGTGTTGGATGCCAGCCATATGCTGTCCCTCAAATTCCCTCTGCATAGACTCCCTTCTTCCTTGAGGCAAACAGATTGAATAAAGCATTCTGCTTCTTTGCTTTGAACATGGGATGGGGAGTTGTTCCAGACACTCTTTACCAGCACCACCATCTCTCCACATTCGGTTTACTTTTCACCAGCAAGCCAGATGGTATGAGGATGCCTTGATTCTGGGACTCATCCTTTCCCCCGGTTGTCATCATCTGAGTTGACAGGCCAACTCACACTTGAGGCTTCTGAGCAGGAGGTGCCTCCTCATGGAGCCAACTCAACGAGACCGTCTCGCTGCAGATCCTAAGGAATTGAAGCAGTGGAGTTTAACATAAATATTACCCCTGCACTTTGGATAGATCGTTGTACCCAACAGATGCAGCAGAACATGGACAACACACACTACTTTGCTCAGAATTTATAGTCTGGATGGCATTCGTAGCCTCTGCTTGGCTTCCTGCACCATCAGAAACTATTAACAAAACTCTCCCCCATTCCCAGGGATATATCTGTGGTATGTCTGTTTTCTTCTGTTTTATTAAAAAATTGCTTGTGTTCTTTTTCCTTTGGTATCTATTCCTTGACGAGGAGGGTAACTTCTGTAACTCCTGGTCACCCTTTTTACTCACTTTATCCACAGGATGTAGCAAGGTAACTGTTGTTCACCTTGGTTTTTTTTTTCAGCAATTATTAATGGAAGATCTTAAACTGCATAAAACAATGCTTTTTGTTTGAAAGTTGAAAAACATGAACAATGGAGATTTCAGGAAAGAGCTCTTTACACAGTGTTTGCCATTCCAATCCATCAGAATGAACTTCAAGAACTGTTTTAACAGTTTGCACCACATTGCATCATATTGATTTCTTAAATTGTCATGAAACTCAGATGTTAAGCCGCATTGAGAAATTGCAGGGCAAATTGTTTCAAGATGCTACCATTTAGGGTTCTTCTAAATGAGGAATGAAAATCCATTCCAGGATGAATATGTTAGTAATCCTCCAATTGAGTCAGCAAACTTTGCTAGTAAGTCCTTTAGTTAGAAGACTGAGATCATTACCTGTTCTCAGAGGCTGAGCTTGAAACGTGGACTCTCCTCCTTTCAGGAGAAATCAGCACGTACAGACTCAAGATCAAGGGGAGTAGGAGGAAGACAGTCAGGAAACTGAAGTCTTGATGCCTAATGAAGATCATAAATGCAGATTTTAGGGGCTTACAGAAAGAGCATGAGCAACTATTTGTTAATTCTTAATTTTTTTTTATTATTTTTTACCAAGAACATGTATTGGTACATTGCATACATAATGATCATAATCAACATGGTTATTTTGTACCTGTACATATTTCGCCTTTAATGAAAAAATAAAATAGGACTGCAGCAGTTAATCAGAGAGTCTTTTAATGATTAAATATATGCAGATGTTTATTAGCAGTAAGAAAAGTCAAATGGTAAGGTAAAACCCTTCAGAAGTTTTCCCTGTGTAAGGAACTTGAGCAACATCCCCTACTAATGCCCCTACTGAGAAGTCATTCACGTGTGTTATTGGAGAAACATCCAGAAAAGGAGTATGTTCTAGATGATCACAAGCTAAGCTTTGTTAATAATACCAAGAGACCCAGACACTTGTGGCTCCCAGGAAGAGCACTGGTTTTGATGTTTCTGGGGCGTCTGTGATGTATCCTTTTGATGCTTTCATGAATGAATAATAGGCAGAGGATAATGTAATGCAAAGATTCAAGAAAGCTCTGCGTCATTTGATATGAGTAAAATAAACCCAATAAAAAGAAACCCCTGTATCACCATTCTGGTATCATCATCTATTCTTCTGATAGTCGTCACTTCCGGAGAAAACGTGTCTCCCTGCTCCAAAATCAAAGTGGCAAGTCTTCTGAGACCACTGTTGTATTTCTGTTCTGCAAATGTAACACAGATGTGCTGTTACAACTTCTCCTGAAGAAAGGGGGCATTTCAGATTTGTCAAAGTGTTAGCCATCAGCTCTGCATGTTTAATAGTACATTACCCTGAGAACTAACACCACCAAAGGCATCAGTGGTTTGCTTCCTGAATTGAAGTACCAAGTGTGTCTTCATCAAATTGAAAATTGAGACTCATGAGCTTCTGAGTTTTGTTAATTACGTGTGTGCTCAAAGGTGCTACTCCTTGGGGTTCTTCTTTTAGGACTATCTGAGTTTTCTCAAAATTTCAGTAAATTTTATTCCAGGAGTTCTTTAGATGTGCCTTCTAGTATATTTGCATATTATGAGCCATTTGATGTATGTGTGCTAATGAATGTGAGATTTCCTCCCAAATGCATGTTTTCATAAATGGGAAAGTACATAGGACTTCAAAAAGCTCAGAATGAAATACAAGGAACAGAGAAAATAACTATGTAAATTCATAATACACTTTTCAAACTAAATAGTATTTTTATATCATTCTTCCATTAATTACAGGAGTGTGCAGATATGGAAGAGTATCCTTCTTCTACATACCAGAATTCCAGTTCACAATTTCGCCTGTTAGTTGTTGAAGATTTTCCCAGATACAAGAAATACCGTGCTACTTGAGACCTTAGACACCTGCTCCTTTTGTGCTTAATTCTTTGGCAGAACACAGATCGTAACTTACAAGTGCACGATTTTCACTGGAAGACATAATCATATAATGAGACAGAGCATGACAGGGAAGACTGAGGGACAGTTGGGAAGGCCAGTCAGGCTGACTTCTCTGGGACATGACGAGTGAGTTTAAATGTGAATTGCAGAAGTCCTCAGCCACAAGAGGAACTGGGGGGACGAGCTCAAAGCAAAGGGAGCAGAACTGCCAGATAGCAAGGAGCCGGGTGGACTTGTTTCAGGATCGTAAATATCAGTGCAACGGTTGTTGAGATAGAAGACTTGGGGAGAATGGCAGGACACAGACATTTTGGGCCTTATAAAAATTCTGGTGAGGACATGGGATTTCATTACATAATGAGTAGGAAGGGCTTTGAGGAAGGTAACAACATGAACTGATTAACATTCTTAAGGAATCCTCTTTACTATAAGTAGAGGGCAGGTTGGAAGGTGAAGGAGTGTTGTAGGGTGACCCATTAGAATCTGTGTGTCTTTTTTTTTTTTTTTTTTTGGTGCCGGGGATCGAACTCAGGCCCTTGTGCTTACGAGGCAAGCACTCTAATCACTGAGCTAAATCCCCAGCCCCCAGAATCTGTGTGTCTTGGTTCCTTTTCTGTTACTGTAATTGAACACCTCAGGAGGGTTATTAATTTGTAATTTATAAATGGTAGAGATTTCCATAGCTCAAGGTTCTGGAGGTTAGAAAGTCCAGATGTATGACGTTTACATCTAGTGACAGTCTTCACGTGGCAGAGGGCATCACTTGGTGAGACAGAGCAAGCTCCCAGCACAAGTTTCTCTTTCCCTTCTTAGAAAAACACTAACCCCCATCGTGGGGGTGCCACCCCCATGACTGCATCTAACCCTGTTTACCTCCCAAGGGCCCCACCTCTAAATACCATTCACATATGAATCTGGGTAGTAAGTGCTCAACACATAAACCTTTGGAGGATACATTCAAACCATGGCACCATGGCAGTGGAATAGAGAAAAGGGTGAAAATAGACAGATGCAGGATATATTTTGAAATTGAACCAGTAAGAAGTACTTGGGGATTAGACGTTGGGTGAGAGAAAGATAAACTACCCAAGAAAGCTTCCTAGGTTTGGAGCTGGAGCAACTGGATGATGATTGTGTGCCACATGAGAGATTTCAAAGTCTTTGGTCACAGTGTTTACCAGGAGGTGAGAGTGGTGTAGAACTCAAGAGTCAAGTTTCGAACATTTCATTTCGAGATGCCTATTAGGTACCCAAAGAGAGATGCCAAGCTGGCAGTTGTAAATAAAATCTGGAGCTAACGTAAATTTGGAAGTCCCCAGCATGTAGTTGGTATTTAAAACTGTTCCAAATGAGACTCCCTAGCAAAAGAATAGTTAGAAAAGATAAAAAGGATTTAGGACCAAACCCAAATCCTACCAGTGTTTAAGGAGAGAGAGAGAAGGAAGAATGGACCAAGGTTACTGAGAAAGGTCAGCTAATTTTGTGGATGTTATAAGGAGTTTTTTTTCTGTCTAATTTGGTCTTGAGGTCTCTCTCATGAAAGTCACTGAATTAAAGCCTTGTCTTGATGGAATTCCTGAGGATTTGATTGTAGGTGTTTAAAATGTGCCTCTTGGGGGACACTTCTTTATACTGACAAGTGGCCTATTGTGTAAGTGTCTAACCTGTAACCAGGTGTCCACTCAGAAAAAAAGTCGTTTATGACAGCAGGCCCTATGCCTCCCGTCTGTCTTGTACCCAGTTTATTTCTATCAGGATAGTCTCCAGAACTCTGACTGCAAAAGGAATTTAGACCAGATGGGACCAGATGACATGAAGGAAGCAGCTCAACAAAAGACACAAAATAACAAAAGCAGTGTGCTTCTTACAGATCTCAGAGATGAGAGTGTGCGTCACAGGGCCAGCAGAAGTGGTGGGCTATCCAGAACTCTCATACTCAACCAGCATGTGAGGAGGGGGGCACTATGAGATGAAGCATTTATTGGGCACTATTCTAGCAAGATTTCTGAGATGTTACAAGTATGGGACTCAGGGCAAGCACACACAAGCTCCTTGCACTCAAGCTGTGACTAAGAGGGGTGACTGTGCTTAACTGCACAGTCTGTACATGGTATAGGAGTTAGTGGTATGAGTCAACCAGGTTCTGTCTAGATATCCCATTGGGAGGTAGGAGTGAGGGTCCCGAGAGATAGTCATATCAAGCGTATGCCTGGATTAACCACCTTGAGGATGTGAGAGGAGATGGAGAAATGGAAACCACCAAGGGTGATCAAGCCCTGCTTCCAGCATGAGAAGGGCAGGTTATATTGAAAATGAATGCCAAACTGCATCAGTCGGCTTTCTTATCACTGGAACACAGTACCTGATACCTCCAATTTAAGATGGAGAGATATCAGTAGTTCATGATTTCCAAGGATTTGGTCCATAGTTGGCTGGCTCCATGGTAGAAATATCAGGGCAGAAGAGCATGGGGGATCAAAAATGCTTAGATCATGGGAAGAGAGCACCAGAGAAGAAGGGGCCAGAGACTTGATCCCAAAATCATGCCTCCATGACCCTCCCAGATACACTCAGACATGTGTTTCAGGCAGTTCCTAAGTCAATAATTTGACAGTTAAGTTCGTCACACGAGGTAGCATAAAATTACAAGAATTCTCGATAATGAAAAAAAGGGATCATAGGGTATGGTTAAATAGAAGTCCAGAGAACAAGTTTCACGGCAGATAGCAGTTAGTGTAGTCAAATCCTGAAGGAGTCATTGTGGGAAGAATGTAAAGAAGTCATCTGTGGTGTTGCCAAAATGGTGGTCATTGTTAGCCTGGACAGTGTAATTACAGTGGCAGAGAAGTGTCAAAAGAAGTGAGTCAGATGAGCAGAAAATGGGAAGTAAGTAAAGTCAATCAATGAATATCACCATCACCATCCATTCTTTGTTATGGATTAAAGGTTTTAGGCTTTATTTTGTAGACTGTGGGGAGACGATTGGTGTACTCCAGGAAGACTGGTGTACAGTAACAGGCACACAACAGGTATTATAAAAGGGACACCCCTGCTCACATATGTAGCACCAAAGAGAGCCAAAAATGCAGAATAGGGAGTCAACACTTGGTGGTATATTTAATGTGGTTTCTCTGGCAATCCCTTCAAAATCGCCTGCTGATTGTTTTTGCTATATTACATCAGTCATTTTCCTCATATGCCTGTCTTTTATCCTGAATCATTATTCTGAGGAAGGGATGGGCAGAAAGGTTGCTTGATTTTTCTACAGAGGATTCTGATTTCCTGTATTACTAATCAATCACAGGTGCAGTTCATCCCATATTCTAGCTAGTAGTCTGGTGATGGCTACTAGAGTTTTAACACAGATAGAAGTGATAGAACACAGTCATTTAAAAGGAGGTAGATGATAACATGGAAACCATGAAGAGCAACAAAATTGGAAATTTGTAGGGAAAATAAAATCATTTAAGACAAAATATTCATCCTTAACTAGTTTTGAGTGTTTTAGAAACATGGTGTTTCGGAAGCACAGTGAAGTTACGGCACAAAATTAAATGTTGAAAGAAAACAAATTTATCCTTTTAAAAAATATCAACACATAGCGAGGCCCATGTCAGAGGCCCCTGAGGAGGGTTGCTGCCCCACAATGAGCAGTTTCAAGATTCAGTAGTCTAGCTGGAAGCATCATCCGCATCAAGAGAATGGAAAGACCAAAGCCAGAGTTTCTCCTGAAGATCGAAAGCAGTCAGCAGCCAGTGGAATGTTACAATTAAAAAGTAGAAACACAAAAGCCGTGAGTGGCTCTTCGGTCACCGCCTCAGGTTGCGTCCTGAGACTTCCTCACTGCTGTTCAGCTGAATCCTTCAAGCTTGCGAGTGGGAAGGGTCCAGGGAATGATGTTTGGCCTCACTATGGGATTTTATTGTTTTCTTCCTTTTATATGGTCCCCTGTTAGGCACCTTTCCCATGTGCCAGTTTCTGTTGGGATTCATGACTTAAATAAGTATGTAGCGGAGGATGAAGACATGAGTGGAAAGTCCAGCTCAGTCAGCCACATAGAAGTCTCTGTGCTGTAGAAAATGGCCATGCTTTGGAAAAGCTTAGTAGCATGGATTCTGTCATTCTGGGACAGGAACCAAGAGAGAGGGAGGGAGAAAGTGCCTTCAAATGAAACAAAACACCCACCCACGGCGGGCACAGTGCAGTAAGACCATTCCTGGGGGGTCACCTGGGGCAGGATGTGCCAGATGAAGTGATTCAGGGTCCATGTCCCCAGACCTCCTCCCAGCAGGCCGGCCTGTGTTCTCTTCCTATCGCTGTAGCACTAGAATGTAAGCTGTTGTTGGCAAGGCCATTATTTCATTATTTTTTCTTCATAATCTTAGTTATTCTCAATATTCCTACAGCCATGTCTCCCAACGCTCATGACCTATAGCATTGCTCAGACTCCTAAGTGTCCCTACATCCTCTTGGGAAGCCACTCCTAAGTCTCTCCCTCCCATCTGCCAAATTCAGTTCAGGCCAAATAAAGTCTTTGACCGCTCCGGGCTTCATGACTGCTTTGAACAACACCAGACATTATCAGACACATCTTCTCATTATGAGGTACACATACATCGTCACTCTCAAAAATAACGGTCAGATGTGTGTAAACTTCAGACACTAAAAAAATGATAAACAGCAAAAATCTCCAGTGCTCCCAGACCCTCATGGTTTCCAGTGTAATTTGGGATGATATATTTCTGTGAACTCAAGTTCTTTTAACTCATTGTCATGAAAGTCGTCAGTCTCCTTCCAGGAGGTAGTGAGACACAGAATTTTTTGGTGTGTCATGAACGATGGTGTTTTATGTCAGAGGTGAGATACAAGCTTGAAATCATCCCACCTTGTTCCCTTGATCTAGATCTGCTGAAAAGCATGCATTTAAAGTCAGCTGTATTAAAATGCTAGGCTCATGCATACAACTGCGATGACAGTTTGCAGGGAAATGAATCTTTAAAACAGTGTTGGATTTTGACATTAATGAGTACAATACTTAGCATAATTACTATTTCACATCTTTGCTGGTGAATTTTATTAACATAGTGAAGGGAAAACTTCAGGGCAGTATGTAGGAGTGGATATCACAAAGGGTGGGTCAGTGCACAGAGGAAAATGTCAATAACAGATTCTAAACATTAAGAAGAAACACAGGTCACGGAACACCCAAAACCTGGGCCCTGTGACATAACTCTGGTGGGCGGGCCTCCCGGAATGTTCTGAGTGGCATTTTGAATGCCTTGTTGAAAAACAAAGGGAAAACCTTTCATTAAAGAGCAGTGTACTTCATCAGCTGATATAAGTGAGAATAGAAGGTGACAAATTCCATACAAGAGAAAACTGACAGATCTCTCAAAGTTGCTGAGGAAGAATGAAAAAGAAATAACCTGTGTTTCAATGAAGTTCACTTTTATATGTCTCCATGAAAAGTATTCCTTTGATTTCTCATGTAAATTAGCATTTATAGCTCCTGTCTTCTGTCTTTTGTGACATCATGATTTGATTTGGTTTGATTGGGAATGAACAATATAAGAAGGAGGCCTAGAGCAAGACAAATCAAGAATACTATTACACAGAAAAATAGAAATATACCAATTTTATGGTACGTTGTGGGTGTTTTCTCTATAAAATGACAAGGGTAATCATTTCCTTACTTGGTTCTTTCCTTACCCATGAAATAGAGGGTATAAGCTACTTTGTCTCTCAAAGTATGAATAATAGCTAAATAACATACAAGCTGCAAATGGATTCAGAAACCTTACTTTTCTGGTGCTGCAAAGAGAGTTTTGTGCTTGCTTGTGGCTCAGCTTCTGTTCACTGGGGAACCCATGAGTAGAGAAGGGAGGAGTTTGAAAATCTGATGCTACCTGCCTGTGTTCACCATCCATTCCCGTCCTGCAAGGGAGGCGACAGACCTGCATCTGAGACACAGTTCTGATGACCTGACGTCATCTCGCCTGTCCTAGGGGAGTGCTGTGACTCTGTGGGGGCAGGACATCACACACCCTCTGAGGCAGCTTACAGGGGTGAGGATCCAGGGCTTGGGGATGGGACAGGACCAAACTGCCCATCGTATCTGCCCCAAGATGCTTGATTCTGTGAAACTCCATCTAGCCTGTTTCATTTGTGCCATAACGAAGATGACTATAGTGTTAGATATAAATCTATTTTTTTCTTGCTTGTGTGTTACCTTTCTATGTTCCATTATATTAAGAAGTTTTGTTTGTCATATTTTATTTTTTTTCGACATTTTAGGCCAAATTTTGCTATTTTTTATATTCATGAGTTTGTTTCTGTGGCCATGTTACTGTAACGTCACAGTTATAATTGTTTGTCTTTGCAGTACTCCTTGTATTTTCCAAAATTACCGCTATCATTTGTGTGTGTGTGTGTGTGTGTGTGTGTGTGTGTGTGTGTGTTTGTGTTAGAACTTTCTTTGATTTCTGGCATGAAATCATTATTTTTCTCCATAGGATGTGCTATTGCTTTTTATTTTTCAGGTTTCCAAAATACACAGTATTCTTCTAGTCTGCCGAGCTGGAAGTGTTGGGCTTCCAGATAGAAATACACCATTAAATTAGTCAGCAAGCGTTCAGGATTTGCTGTCCAGACCTCTCACCAAGTTTCAATAACTTTACACTGAGGTTTTACACACCTGGGTGCACTTCCAAGTGCTCCTGCTGAGCCCTGCAGAGATATTCCTGGACTTATGGTGGGGTAACGTCCCAGCAAACCCATCAAAAGCTGAAAATATCCTAAGTGGAAAGTGCACGTAATCTGCTCACCCTACAGAACATGAGAGCTTTACAAAGTTTATCTTAAATGTGTGAGGACACTTTGTTCAGCCTACAGTTGGACAAAGTCATTGGACACAAGCATGTTTGGTACTAGGGCTTTCCACATCTCATCCAGTTTATTAACACCATACCGACAGGACATTCATACGGCATGCCTTCATACCGTGCTAAAGTCATAACACCCTAGCATGAACCTGTAGGTCAGGACCGACATTAAACATTTGTGCACCACACTGTCTGCTTTTCCACATTTGATTTGCATATTGTCTGGTGTCCAGAGCTCCACAGCAAGCGCAGAGCATCCTGGGCAGCTTTGCCGCACACATGCTCACGGGCAATGCCCAGCAGTTCTTATAGAATTAAATATACAGTCCTTTTAAGAATATGCTGATTTTTTTTTCTAGTTTCTTTAAACATGTCTCTTCTGAGTCATGAAATTTTGACCTTGTTTATAAATCTAAACTTGCCTCCTCTTTTGAGAGCTCGATTTAACCCTTTTGCATTTGTTGTTCATTCACTTTATCTAGAGCCTCTCATCCTTTTTTGATGTTTGGTACTGATTCCTAATTTTTCATAATCTCACTCTATTTTGTATTTCATCTTCTTTTAGAACATGATTTGTAAAGCCACTATGTTATTTCTAACATAGCTTGTGAGACATTCTATAATATCCTTAGCAACATTTTCACCTAATCGTTATTTATCTAACTAGCCTCAATAGTGCAGGTCTCTCTTCTTTGCTGATAAACTTTACAGTTTCTTTTATGTTGAAATCAAAAAATAAACCAGGTATCCTAAAATGCCTTAATTCTTTCTTCCACCTCCCACTCAACTTCCTGAGAACCCCTCACTGCTCTTTCTTTCCTCTTTTCTGAATCTTCATCTGCTTCTCACCTTCGCTGTTCAGCTGCCATCCAAACCTGCCACTCTCTGAAAACGCTGGCATTTGTCGTCCTCACCCTGCACGCCCTGGCATTTGCTTCCATTGCCCACTTGTTTGTCTGCTGGGAGGAAACACTCGTGAAGACTGAGGGGGCTCACTCCAGTCCCGACTCCTCCTCCGTGCACGTCCGTCCGCACGAGGCACGCTTTCACTTTGCGCCCGCCACCATGCACACCGTCCCTTAGGATGCTGGGTACCCAGGGAGATCCTTCCTCCATATCTGCCAGAGCGAGCTTTTGCACATCTGACATTTTCAGTCATCCTGTCTGGATTACCGGCTTTCAATTCAGTAATAATTCTCCTATCCTTTTGCTATTGTTGTTTCTTTGTTTCGGATCCATTTTTCATCAACACCGTGGCCTCAGAATACCCACATACCATTTTACCCAAACCACATTCTTCTGTCTCTCTTTCCATTTCGATTCATGCCTCCACTTTTCTCCTACCCCAGCTATAAACCTCCTTTTTGCCTCCACTGTGTCCTTTTGTCCCCTGTACAATTAATTGCTCCGCTGCCTGTGCCATGTCTGCCTTCATATCAGAGTTCTTATTTGCCACTTGCACAGCGACTTCCTTAGCTTAATTTTCATTCACCTTGACTCATCAAACTCATGCCTCACAGTAGTATCATAGTAATTCTCCCAAGGACGGTTGATAATGCAGTGCCCTTAACAGATGTCCTTCGAACTATTACTGAAAAGTAGTACTGTATTGCGTAATCGCTGTGAGTGTTACGCTGGTTCCGTGCTGTTTGGCGTTGAATATTTGGCACCTGGTGATACCTATGCAACCTTGGGAAAGTTGCCTAACATTTGTAGTTCTTTGTTTTAATATGTAAATTAGGGAGATAATGACGTTACCTATCTTGATTGAGTTGGAGGCTACTTAAACATTATCATCACTCAAATGCCTTCTGCTCACTAAAGATGTATGTTTATTTGAATTTCATATGGCCTAAAGAAAGTCCATTAAAACCCTCCAGAGCTTTATGTCAGGGCAGAAGGGTAGCTGAGGCTCTCTGACAGCTTACCGGCCTCCCTGGAGAACTTTGGAGAGTGGTGATAAGTGCGGAATCAGTATTTGCATCTTCGACAGCCTTGCAAAAGAGAGAGCCAGGGCAGCCTTCAAAGATGAGCGTGTGCTTCTTCAGCTTTGGACTCTGAGTAAGGAGATGCTGAAACATGGTTGGGGTAAAGGACAGTCAACCTTCATTCCAAGAAAGTGTCCAAGCTTGTAGAAACCTTAGAGAAGAAGGTGTTTGGCTTGACTCACTGGGTCACCACTGAATGAAGAAATTCCCAACAGACTCATTGCCCTCTGTCTAGTAAGAAGGTTCTAGAAATTCTTTATTAATAGATGTTTCTTTTTTCTGAAAAAAATGAGGAAAGCAAAAGATACTGCACGTAAGAGCCTCCATCTTCATATGTTCAGCAGGCCCTGGAAACACCCATCACAGATGCTGCAGTGCCGCTAACATTTTAATGTCAAAGATACAAAGAGAAATCCTAAAAGCTGAGAGAGAGAGAGAGAGAGAGAGAGAGAGAGGAAGGGAAGGGGGAGAAGATGAACTCAGCTAATGAGCTTAACTGCTGTGGGACAAGAGTCAGATTTGTCTCAGGAATAAGACCAGATGTTAGAAAACAGTACAGGAAAAAAAACCTTAAAAAAGTTAGCAGGAAAGCACTTTACCCTTCAATTTTTAAGCCAAGTCAGAGTACCAATAAGGTTAAAATAAATACTCTTAGGTGTACGGGATCTCACAAAAGGCAACTGCCACAGATATACGGTGGCAAGGTCATTTGAGTATTTCCTCTAGTAGAACAATAATTAATTCAAATAAGAGAAAGTTGGGCATTTAAAAAAACTGTGAGCAAAGAAACAAGTAAGACTTGAGAGATAAGACTAAATAATTTTGGTTACCTAACAAAAATAGCAACAAAAACCTGATATATTTTTTAAAAATTGGGTGCTTTCACATTGAGCATATTAGGTGATGAGTCTCTTATCTAGAGGAATTGGCCATGTGTGTAAAACATTATGTATATGAAGAAATAATTTCTCATTGCTTTAAATCATAGTACATGCTTTACTTTTAATTTGATGCCACTTTAAAGGAGAGGATTCGATTGTCATATTCATCAAATTGGATCATGGATAAATAAGTTAGAAAAACTCCCTTCAGGTGGTAATTCTAAATTCGATGCAAGGGGAGACATTGTTCCTATTTGGTCACCTCCTGACATTATGCAGATGAACACACTGAGTCTGGAATCTTTTCCTTCCATCCCTGTGCTGTAAAAATGCCACTTTAAGGATCAGGTCCACAGTGCCCGGTCTGTTTAAGCTGGAGAAGCCAGAATCCTGGACACACTTCTGTGCATGGAGCTCAGTTATGTTGCTGTGTACATTTACAGAGCATCTTTCCCCTGAAAGAACCAAGTTTGTCATAAATCTGATAAATAGCGTAAGCATCGTGTTTCATTGAGCTGTCTCATCTTGAGTTGTTATCATAGGACCCGCTGTGAAGATTTCCTGAGGGTTTAACCGAAGCTTGAACGAATGGGAAATTTCACCGGTGGTCATGAAGCACAACTCAAGAGCAGGTTTTACCAGGGAACTGTGCTCTTGGGTTTGCTTCCCTTCACCACCAGGAGTCCCACCATCATCCCTTGTGGTGCGTAGCTGGAAGTATTTCCCAGGTGAATGTGGTGTCCTGAGGAAGGGCGGCCTTTCCCTGCCCCCACCCAGAGCACCCTCACCAGGCAGACCTTCCTTGTCCTTCCTTGGACTGTGCGAAGGCACCTTCCACTTCTCACTCATCAAGATCCTTCTGAGCATGACCCAAGCCCTGGGCAACATTTTTTTTTGTTTGTTTGAATTCTTTATAAAGTTAGTTTTTCACCTCTTGTGTTCCTCTTTCCTGATCTGCAACACATAAATATTAGTAGTGTTTCCTCCATAGGATTGCTCCAGTCTCAAGGGCTGTGTTTCAGAGATTGAGAGCCCCCAGCCTCTTGGTGGGAAGTGAGTGGACATCAGCCCTTTGCCCTCCTGGATTCCAGGGTGTGAGAACTGATGATGTTGCCCAGAGATTCAGCTATTGTGTGAACTCTCACAAACACTCCCAGTTTGGGATAGAAAGGCACAATGTTGACCTTTGGAACTTTGCAACACTTGTTGACACCTCTTAAAAATTGAGTAAGTAGCAACTTGATGAAGGCAAAGAGGTAATAAAGGTGTAAACCAGCTACTGCACTACTGGACTTTGGCTGTTCATTCTTGTCTTCTCTTTCCTCTCTGAAGCTATTTGGCAAGATTTTAGACATTTAAATATCTGTAGGTGTCGCAGGCCAGTCTGTCTATGTGTTGATAGGTCCTCTTGTTCCCTCTTCCTCTCCCTTCCCTGTGAAGCAGGCTGGGGAAAATCCAGATGCTGAGTGAGTCTTCAATGCTCTGTCACTTGATTTGCAAATATGCAAAATGAGAACTCCGTCAGTTTCCTTTCAGCCCAATGGTCTCTAATTTTATATTTTTCTAATATATTTTCAATATATCATAAACTTTCAGGAAACAAAATATGACTAGTTGTCTTTCGTTCATATTAAACTGTATCTCAAATTCTAAGTATGATGTTGAGACATTTTCCCTGTGTGTTTCATTCTTCCTCCCCGTAGACAGTCATGTGTAGCCTGTAGGCACGATGTTCATCTCACAGTAGAATATTCTCATCCTAGGTATTAATTTAATTGTAAATACTTGTGCGTGCTTATTACAGAAAACTCCTCAGAGTGAAGCATGAGGATAAGAGTTTCCTATGAAACAGTTTTTATTGTATTTATAAGGAACAGTACCAATATGACACAATGGGAAAAAAGTACTGTTTCACCTAGAAATGTATTCTGCCATTAATACCAGCAACTGATGGCCCAAAAACATCAGTATTCTTCTTACTGGAGGTTTCAGGAGAAAAGAACAGGGTCTTCTAATAATTTTTTAAAACTTTTATCAAGTAAAATCCCCAGGGCTAGAAAACTGACTTCCTGTAGGAATTGACATACATACATATGTAATAAATTAACTGTAGATAAAATGAATTAAGATCATTTTGTGTCATTTGATGTGCCAAATTATTACATTACATGTGTGAAGCAAGCTGTTTCTACCATTGTAAGCAAAATATATTTCCTATCAAGTTCTCAAAAAATAATGTAAGTGGTTAAAGGTCTTTCATGGTTATGACTTAGGCAAACAATGATAGCTCAGAAAATAAGTTACTAGAACTTTAGTGAACATAAAATTGGTCCAATAGATTTGGGTGGCCTGTTATAAATCACACCTCTTGCTAGAAACTGCTATCATTTTTTATGTTTTCAAGCTCATACAAGTAGGGTCCACAGTCAGAAATATGCTCTCACTCTAAGCATTTCTGTGTCCTTTTTCAACAATTTGATGACTTTGAGATATGAAAGGCATAAATGATGTTATTGTCCTATTTTACTTCTCGTGTGGATAAAATTGAGTAAAATCTTCCCCTTCATCACTTAGAACTGCAAATACTGTGTTTATGTGGACTGAAACATGGACATAAAATAATTTTTGTGGTTTTAACTCTCATGTCATCTCAGATTAAGCATGGAAATCCAAGGCCGTAGGACACTATCTCTTTATGAGCACATTATCATTTTATAGAAAACACAGCTGAGACCTTAGTGTTCACCATCAAGCAAGGTAAATTTAACAAATTCTGGGAGCCTGGAGTTGCTAAACATAGTCTCTGCTAAGCTACAGACTGATGTGTATATTCTGAGGGGATGAGGATAAAGCCAGATTTTCTTCTGCTGTTTACTGTATTTCTGAGGGAAAATAGACCTAAAGAATTGTAATGCACAGAATTTCAAGATGAGAAGAAATTTTGTAGGACCTTGCTTACTGACACCTCTAAATGTTGCTGTGCCAGTTTAGGTCTCCAGTGTGTTCTCTGCCAAAACAGAACATCTGATTTCCCTCTAAACCAACTTTGCCTGTATTTCCTCTCCTGTGAAAACAAAACAAAACACCCCATTTACCTAGTTCCTCAGGCCAGAACCCTGGGCGGTGTCATGCCAGACTCTCTGTAATTCCTCATATCCAGACCATCTGCGAAAGGTGATAGTTCTACCTTCAAAGTCCACCCTAACCTAAAAACCATCTGCCTTCCCCATCAACACCCTAGTCCAGCCATTGCACTTCTCTTTGGCTTTGTATTAGCTAAATTGTCTTTCCTCATAGTCTTGTACCTCTACAGTTTACTCATTATGCAGTCAACACATTGAGCCCTTTAAAAAGTTTGCCAGATGGTGTTGCTCCTCCTTTTAACTTCAAGGAACAGAATTTAAATCTCTCATTTTTAGAATGTTCTACAGGACCCAAATAATCTGGCCCTGATTGAGTCTCTGGCTTCCCATTGTAGCATATTGTTTTTCCTTAAATCCAAGGCATGGGGCTCTATGCTGTTTTGTAGTCTGAGTACATTCCACAAAGGAGCTTTGATACTCACTGTCACCTTTGCTCCCTGCCTTCTTGGCCTACCTAGAAGGCCAAGATGCCCACCCCTAAGTAGTGACCCTATGGCCACGCTATCCTGGTACTTTGATACAGCACCACCATGATGCCCATCCTCAATCCTGCAATATCAAGCATGGCCTCTCTCTCTCTCTCTCTCCCTCTTTCTCTCTCTCTCTCTGTACTGTCCATATAGCGAGTCAGAAAACCTTTTTCTTTAAAGAGCTAGAGAGTAAATATCTTAGACTTTGTAATCCAAGAAGCAAAATTGAGCCATTTTCCCATTTTATACACACACACACACACACACACACACACATTGTTAGTGCAACTGTAAAAACCATTCTCAAAAATATGGATCATGCGTAAATGGCTAACAGACAGATTTTCATAGGTTGATGATCACTGTTTTTATCTCATTGGAAACTATGCACCATGATTAAGAACTTTGAAAATTTGGATAATTACTACATGACCATACTTTAAAAAACAGAGTTCTAAGCAGCCACATTAAGTATGTTGAAAGAATTAAAAGAAACTACGCTAAAAGAAATGAAGCAAATGATGACAATGTCCCATCAAATAGAGAATTCCATAAAGTGACAGAAATGATAAAAAGAGCTGAATAGAAATTATGGAATTAAAAATACAGTGAGTTAAACAAAAATTTCCCTGAAAGAGTCAACAGTAGCTTTTAACTGGCTGCAGAAAGAAGCAGCGTCTTGGGGCTGGGGATTTAGCTCAGTGATTAGAGTGCTTGCCTTGCAAGCACAAGGGCCTGAGTTTGATCCCCGGCACCACAAAAAAAAAAAAAAAAAGAAAGAAGCAGCGTCTTATAGTTCAATAAGTATTGTAAAAGCTGAAAAACAGAGAAAAAGAATAAAGAAAGATGAGTACAGCCAAAGAGAAATGCAGTACCCTATCACATGCTCCACCATCAGCATCAGGGGAGTGCAGAAATAGGAAGACAAAGAGCTGGGAAAACTCAAGGAATCAATAGTTGACATTTCCCCGAGTTTGATGGTTCTAAGAACAGAAAGAACACCAAGTAGGATGAACGTGAGGAGATCCACAGCCAGACATGTCATAGTGGAAATACTGAAAGCCAATCACAGGAAAATTTACAGCACAAAAGAATGTCTCATCACTTACAAGTGAGCCCTAGCAAGATTAACACCGTATTTCTCATGAGAAACAATGGAAGCCAAAAGGTAGTGGGGTGGTCGCCTTGAAATTTGGAAAGAAAAAAAAAAAAAACCTGTCAACCAAGAAGCTCCTGTTTTAAGAAGATAAAGATGACAAACTCAGTGAATATATACTTGTTCTTTTTCTTTTCTTAGCTTCTTTAAAATACGTAAAATTTTATGTGGTAATAATTGTAGTAAAATGCAACTGAGGTTATAACATATTTAGGTGGAGGATGTATGACAATAACAGCATACAAACAGGCAAGAAGTAGAAATTGAGAGAAAGGAAATGCAAATGGCAGTACTTACTGGACAAATTGAGAGGATTCAGTCTTCCTGATGTCAAGACTTCCTACAAAGCTATAAAGGAAGTGTAATAATGGCATAAGGATTGAACCATAAGTCAGTGTAATAGAACTGAAAGTCTAGAAATAAGCCATCACATTTATACCTAATTGATTTTTGACAAGGTGGCCAGGATAATACATTAAGAAAACAATACTTTCTTCAACAAGTAATGCTTTGATAATTAGATATCAAATGTAAAATAATGAAGTTGGATTCCTACACCACAGTATCTACAAAACTTAGCCAAAAGAGATCAAATAGTGGCTGGGGATTTAGCTCAGTGATTAGATTGCTTGCTTCACAAGCGCAAGGCCTCAAGTTTGATCCCCAGCACCAAAAAACAAAAGGAGAGATCAAATATCTAAATGTAGGAGCTAAAACTGTAAACCTTTTCCAAGAGAATATGGCCAACGATCTTCATGCTCCATGGTTAGCTGTAGTTCCTTAGATATGGTACTAAGAACAATAATACAAAAATAATTAATTTGGACTGCATCAAAATGGACAACTCTTGCATCTGAAAGGACGCCATCACTAAAGTAAAGATACAATCCACAGATTGGGAAAAATGTTTTCAAATCATACATCTGATGAAGGACTTACATTGGGAATATAAAAAGAGCTCTTGTAACTCAGTAAGACCCAGAGAGTGTCGCCACCGTGCCCTGCAGGCCATGAGCGCCTCCCTACCTTTCTCAGGCACTTGTGCCACCCAGTGCTCACCCCCAGTGTAGTCCAGTGTCACTGCCGCAGTGGTTCTCAATAAAATAGTGATGTGAGTGTGAAGAAATGATTTCTCTGAAAATGCAGTTCTTTAAAGCCTCATGGAAGAAGGGTCAACTTAAAAAGAAAATAAGAGTTGAATAAAGAGACATTTTCCTATGCCCTAACAAAATGGGATTGAGCAAGGCAGTGTGGTTCCTGGAACAGAAATTTCCTCTCTGTTTGTAAGATGGTTGCTCGGGGAGTATTGTTTGCACAGAAAGATGCTGATGGGCCAGTATGCTAACAGAATACGGCCCAGTGGTTAGGTTACCATTCCCTTGTGACTTGGCCAAGATAAGGCTGCAGGGAGAAGTGGTGTGCAGGGTTTGCCTCACTACCCTGTGCCTTCCTCTTTGTTCTGGGTTCTGTAGCTGCCAAGAGATCGGTGGCATGTACTCATCCTGGGGTCCAGATTTGAAACCAGACATGAAAATGTTATTCTTTAAAACTCTTTGTTCAAGTCAAGCAGTTGGTGCATGCCTGTAATCCCAGAATTTGGGAGGCCAAGGCAGGAGGATCACTAAGAGTTCAAGACCAGTTTGGGCTACATTGTGAGTTCAAGGCTAGCATGAACTACATAGTGAGACCCTGTCTCAGAAAAACAAACAAGCAAACAAACAAACAAAAACCAAAACACCAACATAAAATCTGTTTGTCCAGCAAGAATATGGAGAGAACAAGGTAAAAAAGTGCAGTTGCCTCTTCTAAGAAATATACTGCGTGCCCATTAGTAAGTATTTCCTCACGTCTCCACCTTTTTTAAAAAGCATTCTAACCTACCAAGCTTCCCGGGCCTGAGCAGAATATATACCAACATTTATCACACAAATAAAAACCAGTCAATGGAAATGGAAAGGTAAAAGTTTTAAATCATTCTGTGATTGTAGCTCTGGGCGCTTCCTCTGCCTTTCCCATTAGGTGGTGACAAGTAGAAATATATTAGTCTTTTGTACTACAGAAGAGAGAGAGTGATTTTTTTTAAAGGAAGTCAGAGACTGATGGGAAAGATTGATTGAAATTGCTATTTTTCTTGCTAAATAAAAATTCAGTTTGTGAGTGTTAAGTGTTTTATAGTACTTTTTGCCATTGATCATTTTTATGGTGTGATGGTACAGGTATATTAAACTTATAACAAAACATATAGCTATTTTTTGCACCTCGCCTTTAAAATAGGATGAGTTTGGGATATGCTACTTAAAATACACATTGTTTTCAGTATGAGATGACTTTGAACATTGATGATGAGGCCTTTGCATGGTAGTCCACATAATTCCTTTAATTAGATGAATGCTGTTTTATACACAAGGAGTTTGAAGCTCAAAGAGGTTGCATGATGGCTCCCGGGATGTGATCGCAGCTTCTCTGAGATGATTTTGCCTTTGGGACCCGTGCGTATGGTCGGGCTGGCCAGGCTGGGAGCAGGTTCTTCTCAAGCATCTCGGACATGTCACTCCCCTTAGTTTCTGTGAAGAGACCTTCTCTTGCTGTGTGGCTGCTCTGAATTCTGTAGGAGAAACAATAAAGTACCACCCAGGTGGAAACGAAAAACATAAGACAAATGGGAGAGAAGAGGCTCTAGAATGCTTAGGAAGAGTAACATCAAGTCTGAGGTTTTCCCATGTAACTGCGTGTTGGAGCCGACGTGGCCTCAGTTCCCTGGAACCTGCTAGTACCATGAGTGTGGACAAGGGAGGACTCACTTTACTGAGTGTTGTTTTATTTTAAGTGTAATTACTAACAAATTTGGCTTTCAAAACACTTCTTTCCCAGTTTATTTCCTGTTTCCACAACAATTCTCATACCCCAGGCCTGAGGGTGGCTCTAGAGCTGGTAGCCTGGACTTGAGTTTTGCTGGCGTGGGATGTCAGGCAAGTTTGCGCTTTTGTTAAGCCTTCTGAGATGTACAGATCTGGCTGATGTGATAATCATCTTCATGTTAAGTTGCCACATTTTCCTGGCACATGGAGTGGTATATATTAGTAAATTATCACAGTTGTTCTCTCTCTACGAGAATATTAGAACACTGAGAATATCATAAGGAAGACTCAGCAACTGACTTAAATCTTCTGAAATCCAGGCCATTATTTCACATGGTTGGTGGTTGTAAAATATTGCCAAAAGTACAGCACTCGGGATGGAACCCAGGTCCTGCTCACAGACCTACATCTCCAGCCCCCCTTTTAAATTTTTTTTAATTTTTGAAACAGGGTCTCATTAAGTTGCCAATTGGTCAGGCTGGGCTTGAACTTGTGATCCTCCTGCCTCACCTCCCAGAATGCTGGTATTTCAATTGTGCGCCACCATTCCCAGCTCCCAGTGTATTTTTCACTATCACAAGCAACACTAAGTTTTAGAGTTGGAAGTTTTTACCATCGTGCAAGATGGGTACATGTCGGCTTCTAGTGGAGGAGCAAGTTTCTGGTGGGGAACTTCGATGTGAGGAGTTTTTTAGGAACCAGAGGGAACGACTGAGAAGGTGATGGGGGGCTCAGAGTCATGGGTGGGCTACAGGTCTCCACTCAAGAGAAGCCAGGAGATGAGACTCTGAGATTGCACACAGCCATCGAGGGACACTGGCATGCAGAGACCAGGAAGAAAGGGCGTCAGCAGAGGGCCCTGAGGAGAGATGCCTGTGCAGCAAAAGGACAGCCACTGAATGTGGCGCCCAGACGGCCTGGTACCTGGAGGCTCAAGGAGGAGGGCCAGTCACCGTGTCTTCAGGAAGAGCAGGTCTAGCTGAGTGGTGTAGAAGAACCACACTATGGCTTTGCGGAGCCCGGCAGGGGAAATGAGGTTAAAAGTTTATTTCAACATGGGAGAGAGCCCACCGTCGTGGTACCCACTTGTAGTCTTGGCTACTAGAGCGATTAAGGTGGGAGGGCCCCTCGAGCCCAAGCTGAGACCAGCCTGGGCAACATAGTAAGACCCTGTCTCCAAAAAGAAAAAAAAAACCTTGTAGGTAGGAGAAAGAGTAGCATGTATGTACAATATTGGATGGTCCAATAGGGACGAGAAATAAATTGATGTTAAGAGAGGTAGGTAGGTAGCCCACTGGAGCAAGACACAGGAGAGGGGCGGAGCTGCATGTGCAAAGGGGTGAAGTTCACCCAAGACTGAGAGTGGACGTTGTGTGCTTATGTCAGCTGCAGTGAATAGGTAGAGGTGTTGGCAGGTGAGATGGAGCCTCCCCTCCTCTATATGTGTTCTGTCTTCTCGTTTGCAAACTTACCATTTCCTTGTGTGCTTTGCTTGACTCGTCTTTGTGTCTTTGCACACCCCGCCTTCCTTATCCACCATGCACACGACATAGTGGGCCACGGATAACCACGGCTGGCACTGGAGCACAGTGGTGGAGTCTGACATGGTGCTGTGCATTAGCACCCGGGAAGTCTCAGATGCTGGAAATGTGCAAGGCTCTGAGACCCAGAAAAGAATGCAGTACCTGCTGCTTACTAGGAGAGCTGCACAATTCTGCAGCGCATGTGAAGACACTTCTGGCTCAAACAGAAGTGTTTCCATCAAGTGCTCGGTGTGCTGCCAGGTCCCTGTGGGGCTCGGGCGCTGTGCTGTCTCCAGACGCATTTCCGAGTCTGGGGAGGGGCGCCTTCCACAGAATGGCCCTCAGGCCTGGTCAGAGCAGGAGTCCTGTGTGGGTGTTCCTGCGCCCGGGGCTGGCACCAAGTGACACGGCAGTACCTGCAAGTGGGGTATGTGAGAGAGTTACTCTAATTGATGAAGTTTTATTTGATTGTGTCTCTTTGTTGCCTTTATTGTTATTTATGAATTTTTTAGGAATGTATTAATCAAAGTTCTCCAGAGAAACAGAACTGAATATATTCTGTGTCACTGGAGAACTTTGATTAATATATATACATACATATATATATATATATATATATATATACATATATATATATAATTTCTAGACTGCAGACTTCCAGATGGCATGAAGAGCTTTGTTATAATTAATAGGCTCTCAGGCTGTGGAGGCTGAGAGGCCCCATCATCTGCTGTCTGACATTGGAGACCAGCAAAGATGGCAGCGCAAACCGAGGCCAAGGGCCTGCAGGCCAGAGAGCCGGAGAAGACACATACCCTGGCCAGCCTAGAAGGCCAGATACAAAAAGGGCCAATTCTACCACCTTGTGTTCTTTTCCGGCCCTCCCTCAACAGACTGAAGGATGTCCACCTCCGAGGACAGCGCTTTGCTTTACTAAGTCTTCTGATAATGGTACCGGGGGGATTTGTGGGAGCTCCTCATAGCCACACCCAGAAGTGCTCCATCTGGGCGTTGTTTAGCTAGTCAGGTTGACACATAGAATTAACCATCGAAAGGACTGGGCATCCGAGCTGTGGGAAAGCACACGTTACAAATTGTCAGTTTTTAACCCATAAGCTAAGTGCTTAACATACAGAGGCATGTTCTTTTGTTCTTTCCCGCTCTAAGGTTTAAGGAATGTGGAAAGTTAACCACTTAAATTCTTGACTCAAGGGCCCAAACCAATGCGCACCCCATGCCTTTTTCAGGAATTCCTCAGCACTATATATCCAGACAAGGGTCACGCATCTCTTCAGTGATGCCCATCTCTCCCCTTGCTTTCCTCACTTAGCCAGAAGTCAAATGCCAGAATCCTGAGCAATTCGTTTTCCTGTAATGTCACAGGAAGCAGAGAAGGGACAGCTGTGACTGTGGAGTGAGACCGCTGCACAGTAGCACAGCCACCTGGAGGGGCAGTGTGTTGGGAATGTGTGTCACCCCAGAAGCTGTGACACCCCGCTTCCTCCCATTTCCAGGGGTGAGTGTGAGGGTCTCTCATGCTCACACATAAGCCCTTCTTCTAGGTGCGGAGAGGCAGGTGTCAAACGCAGCCAGCCGAGACCCTTCACCCAGCATGGTTGTGCGCAGTCATGCCCAGCCCGTGCTGGATGGATGGCTTTGCACCACAAAGCTACGTGCAGGATGTAGCTGCCATTCCTGAATCAAAGTCTTCTGTTCTCTGTCAGCGTCCCCTTTCTCTGCTCCCAGACTTTCCATGAACAAGTCCCAGTAATCCCTTCTTTCTGAGATTCCCTCGTCTTGGACTGTGCTGTTCTTTGATATGTTCTATTAATTCTTTTTTTCTGTGTTTTCTTTTCCCTTTTCACTAGGGGAGAAAATTGTATTTGCTGCATTACTTCCATTGAAAACACAATGTTAAGGAAACAGAATCATTAGCTTGTATTAATTCTGAGCAGATTAGTGAAGGTTCTCCAGAGAAATAGCACCAGTAGGGTTTATGTACATATAGGAACAGATTTATTTTAAGGAATTGGCTTGCACAGTTATAGAGCCTGGTAAGTCAGAAATCTGTCAGGTGGGCGAGAAGGCTGGAGATCATGTTGGAGCTCAAGTTCGGAGGCCTTGGGCTGCACACCCTCTTGCTGGGAGGGTCATTACTGTGGCAAGGCGCTCAGCCCCTTGCAGAGAGTGATCTACTTTACTCAAAGTCCAATTTAAATGCTGATTTCCTCCAAAACCAGCCTCACAGAAGTATCCAGAAAAAGTGCTTGACCACATGTTTGGATACAATTCTCCAGCTAACCTGACACTTACCTACTGAATTATTTATTGATTGATTTGGACCTTCAGTTTAAAAAAAATGAGGGCCGGGGTTATAGCTCAGTGATGGAGTATTCGCCTAGCTTGCATGAGAGCCTGGACTCAGACCCGGGGGCCAGAAAAACAAAAACGAAATCTGAAAAACCAAAAATTTTGTGCAAAGATTCTTTTGACAGGTAGAAAATTCAGTGTGCAAATACTCACATTCTGAGACGAAAGAAGCAAGAATTGCCATCGATACTAAGTGTCTGTGGGTTTGCTTTTGAGCATAGATAGTCTCTTTACACTGCAGCCGTTCAGTGCAGTTCCAGTTCAATAATGTGCAATTTGAATAATTGCACACATCTCTCCAAGGCAGGGTGATTCAAGATGAGCTTTGGCATAAACCAAAGTGTCTTCTTTGTGTGTGAGTGTGTGCGTGTGTGCACACATGTGTTCTACTCGGGAACTGTACGATACCCAGACTACTGTTCTCTGTTTCATTTCATTGTTTCTCACCAGCTTTGGAATGAAAATGAAAACATCCTGGTAAAACTGACGCCCAGAATCCTTGCCTGCTCCTGTAACCATGCTGAAACCCGTAGCTGTGGTTTTTAAATTAGACTTCCCAGTTAATCCGCACATATTCATGGCTTGTAACCTGACCCTTGTGGGACCAGGAAGTTGAGTTACTAATGGTAAACAATGCCTCTGCCTTGACACAGCTCCACAGCAGTGGAGCAGTTTACAGAAAACAGTCTCCTTAATCTCATGAGTTTACACAAATGCAGCCTTCCTAGAACAGGTAGAAAAATGGACTTTACATCCACAGTCACGGCCCGGCCACAAAAGGCTGGTCAGGGGCACACTGAGCTTGTATTCACTGTAATGGCTAAGTGTGATGGTGTCATAGGTGAAGCACACTTCTTGGTATTTCTAGGGGGACTGTGGAGGTGTGACTTTGGCTTCTGTATCTGATCCCTCGCCCCCTTCCTCTCTGTCACTATTCCCCAGCTCTGCTTCCCGTCTGCCATGACCTAAGCAGGTTTTCTGCACCACGACACCCTTCTTCCGTGATCTTTCAGCCTTGCAGCTTGCCAAGCATGGACGGAATCCCCTTAAAACATGAGCCAAATTAAATGCTCTTCCTTTAAATTGTAGGTATAACGTAGTGTGTCCAGTAACAGGAAAGTCAGATAATGCACTTACATACTCCCAGCTTTCTAAACTGGTTTATGCAATTAGTTGGCTGTGATGTGAGGGCCGCTAGGCCTCTATAAATTCACTCATTGAAAATGGAACCACTTATGTGAGTGTAAGCACTTCACTTTCATATCTGTGGTCCTACCTTTGTGCTCACAAATTCAGATTAAGACAGTTGCAAGAATGCAAAAGTGAGTTATGAGAAGGAGAAGAAGGTGCAATAAGACCCTCCTCAGGAGATGAACCTCAAGCATTGGGCCTCCATATTGCCTGTTTGGACCACTCTCTGCAGCCCCAAAATGCAAATGCAGAACTCTGTCTTGCCACTGCTCCTATTACCTCTCCTTTGCCTCCAACTCTATCTGACTTCCTGCCCACTTGGCTGACACTGTGACCTTAGCTTGGGTGTCACCCCCGGAAGCCACTGTACAGACCAGCAGTGTGCACTAGCCCTGCATAGCTAGCAGCCTACACTGTGCTCACCCACCACCCATGGACCTTTCAAGCTGACATTGACAGATGTGTCGACTGCCTGCTGTCCATCATACCTGGAGTCCCTTACTCTCCATGGGATACAAGGGACCCAATAAACAGCCCCCTCACTGACCTGCCTGAAATCAGACCAAACAGACATAATCGGGGGTCGGATAGATGGAGATTAGAATTACATCTCTATTATTAGTAGTAGTAGTATTTAGTAGTAGTATTATCATTATTATTTTGTAGTACTGAGAATTGAACTCAGGACATTCACATTGAGTCTTTTCTCACACACATTCACACCTCAACCTTTTTCAAAATTTTTAAAAATTGAGACAGGGTCTCTCCAAGTCACTAAATTGCTCAGTTTGGGCTCAACCTTACAATCCTCCTGCTGCAGCTGCCAGAGTGCTGGCAGTAGACGTGCCCCCCCACACCTGTTGCACCTTTACTGTTGAAGCTCCTTTGGAAGGCTTGGCACGAATATGGTCCCAAATGGTTAAGCCAGCTTGTCCCAGTCCCTGGTGGAAACAGTCACAGGCACTTCCTGGAGTTTTTCCCTGTAAAGCTAAGTGTGTGAGAAGCAGATGAGCAAGTGTGCTGTCAGACAGGAAAGCGGAGAGAGGAGCCTACAGACTGTGTCAAGATCCTCCTCTCAGACCCCTGCAGATCCCTCTCCTCCGCGGAGGAGTGAGACTGAGGTGTGGCCAGGCCAGTGCCTTTAGCGCCAGCCTCGCTCTTTTGCTTGTGAGTTAGACAGCCAGAGTTCTGCAAAGAGGTGGAACCGCCAGACTCTGTATATATACATGGGCAGAGAGATTTATTTTAAGGACTTCGGATGTGCGTTTCTAAAGGCCAGCAAGACTTAAAATCTGTAGGTCAGGTGAATGATGGCAGGTGCCGGTAAGAATTGTAGTGGAGACGGTCAGAAGACTGAAGACTCGGGCAGAGTGTGCTGTTGTAATTTGGAGATAGAATTCCTTCTTCAAGAAACCTCAGTGGTTGCTCCTAAGTCCTGCAGCTGATTGGATGAGGCCCACGCACATTATGGTTTCAGTGTTAATCTCCCATAAAAAACACCTTTGCAGCAACCACTAGACTAGTGTCTGCTGAAAGAACTGGGGAGGGTGGCCTAAGCCAAGCTGAAGCTTAAAATCAGCCAGCGTGGCATAGCAGCAGGAAAGACAGCTATGGAGGCTAACTGTGGGGGCTCCTTCCACATGGTCCTGGAGGCAGAGCTCAGCCCCGCACCACCAAGCACCAGAGATCCTTGTTAATATTCACTCCATGATTTAGCTATTACAAATTGTGTTGCTATAAACATGGTTATGCATATATCACTATGGTACGATGTTTTTAATTCTTCTGGGACGGTACCAAGCAGAGGAATAGCTGGGTCAAGTGGAACCTCCAGTTGCAGTTTTTTGAGGAATCTCCACAATGATTGCCACAATGGCTGGACCAGCCTACACTCCCACCAGCAGTGGAGGAGGGTTCCTTTTTCCCCCGCAGCCCTGCCAGCCTTTGTTACTGGTTGATTTCTTGATAACAGCTGTTCTTTCTGGAGTGAGATGGAATCTTAGCATTGTTTTAATTTGCATCAACCCAAATGCCCAGCAACTAATGAATGGCTAAAGAAGATGTGGTTTTTCTATACAGTAGAGTACTGCTCTGCCATAAAAAAGGATAAACTTGAGACATTTATAGGTAAATGGATGCACCTCGAGAACATACTCTCAAGTGAAATAAATCTGACACACATGAGTACATATTGAATTGCTTCTCTGATAGGAGAAACCGTAAGTGTAAATAAGGACAAAAAATTATAATAAATATTGTGAAAAAGAAAGATAATATTCAAATTGGATGAGAACTAGAGAGGGAGGAGGGGGAAAGGAAGGAAGGGAAAAAGAAGAGAAAGAGAGGAAAAAATGGAAAAGTGTAAGTAAAGCTATTGTAAATACGGAGTTGAAGGCGAGTAGAAGGGAGGAATAGGGAACCAAGATATAGCATGTACAGGTACAAATTAACTATGAGGAATGTGATCAGTATGTATATCTACAACGTACCAATACATGTTCTTGGTAAATAAATTTAAAAAAATAATTCACTCCGTGGGTGGCTTTCCCTGGGCTCCAGGGCAATGTATTTCCCTGCTTACTTGGGCTACTTGGGAGTCAACCTAGTTGATTTGGCTAGGGAGACATATCTCTGAGATTTAAAGCCTCAAACTGTTTCTGATTGTGCACCATTTTGGGTAAAATTTTTAGTACTTGGTATATACGTATTTATTCATGAAGTATGTATGCAGTACTTTATGTACAGTTGTCCCTTGGTCTCCATTAGGGAATGGTTTGAGGGTTCCTGACAGGTACCCAAATGTTCAGATGCTCTAGTTCCTTATATGAAATGGCACAATATTTGCATGTGACCTATGTGCATTTCCCAGAATTCTTTAAATCATCTCTAGATTACTTATACTACCTGGTGCAACATGAATGTAATGTAAATCATTGTTACACTGCACTGGATAGAACATAATTCGAAGAAGAAAGCCTGTACATGATTTGTGTAAGTGCAGTTTTTTCTGAATATTTTTAACTATGCTTGGTTGAACTTGCAGATATGGGACCTATGGAAGTGCCAGTTGCATGCTATAAAACACAAATTAGAGTTAAAAGTAGACAGCAATGAAAAAAGGCTCTTCAATGATTTGCTTTTTAAAAAGTTTAACATACCTTAGACCTTCTCATTTAGTGTTTTTGCTGGGAACATTATGACAGGCTATGCATCTTTACCAAGAGAGGAAAAGCGGGGCAGAAACTACAAGGCAAAACAGAAAGCAGCTAAGAAAATGGCAGCAGTCAAGTCTTCCCAACCAAGTATCAGCTATTATATTAAATGTCAGTGGCTTTAACCACCCAGTTAAATGTTGGGTTAATGGTGCAGTAGAGTGCTCCTCAGCACTGTGTTTAGGTTCAGTCGATTCTGACATGTGCTTTTCATACCCAAATGATCCAGTGATGAAAAGCTCGGTGACCAGACCTCCGAGTCGTACTTAATTTTCAGTCCTGCCCACACTCACAAAGAAACGGTTGATGAAATTCAGGTGCTCATTCTCCATCTTTCCTGTTGTCGGTCAGTTCTTAGAATTTGGACAAAGGACACTGCATTTTTAATCTTTAGCAAGTGGGTTTGAGACTCATTGAATATTTATTTGGAAGAGTTTTTGATTGTAATGAGTAATTATTGACATATTCAAAATTCCATTTTGAATATGTATTAACATAGTAAATTATATTTTGAAGGCATATTACTGTACAAGTGTGAGAGGTTTTACATTTCTTTTGCCAATATAGTCACATAAAGAAACATTTCTAAGAGCATGCTTTGCAAATGATTTCTTCATAGTATGTGTTCCTGTTAAAAACATCATTTCTTCTTTCAATGTTAAAATAACGGTCATACACATAAAGGGGAGATTGTGTGTGCACGTTCAAAACTATCCTCTACATAATACAATATTGGAAATTTGTCGTCATGTCAGGAAAGATCTACCACAAATTCGATCTCTCATAATTTTGATAAAAAGTACATATATTTCTTACTTAAACTTGATGATGCTTTTAATACAATGTGCAAGGCAACCAAAACACTGCTGTGATCATTCAGCATCCTGAGAATATTTGTACAGGTTCTTCTCTCCGTAGAGTGACCCACAGTGAGGATCCCCTCAGGCAGCTATATCACCACAGCTTGTGATGTGCCGTGTGACAAGCTCACACACGCAGAGAGGGCACCAGCCTTGTCTTCCCTGGCAGTCCCCTAGAGAGTGCACTGCTATTAATCAAGACATTAAATGGCTGCATGTCTTTCTTTCCATTTTGAAAGATAAACGTACATAGAAGTCCTAATAGTTTCTCCACACACTTTATGTATCTCTTTTTCTATAGAAGACTCTATCTTCAACATTTCCCAGAAATTCTCAAAGCCCCTCCATCATAGTGAGCATAGTATGTTCCTTTTTTCTCTCTTTTGGTAAATTCTATTCAATAATCATATTAAGTGTTGGTGGAGGTCATATGACCAGATGATTTCAATCTAAGAATGCCCCTTGGGGACTTTTCCTGACCCTACAGGTAGAAAACAGCCTGCGATTAGACATGGATGGAGCAGCCTCTTTTCCCATCATGGAAGCCCATGGCAAGGATTGCAGCACTGTTCTGTTGTCTGAGAGATCATAAGCCACAACCAGCTTGTTTCTGCTGGCCAGACCCCACACTGGTACCAAGTTCCTATGCGCACCCATTGCCTTCCTCCCCAAGCAGTTCTGGGTCCACGGTGTGGAATCCACTTCTCTCTGGAGAGTATTAGTTTCAAAGTGATCCTGTGATAAACTACAGCAAGTATGGTAGCCTTAAACAACACAGCTCTTTTCTCGTGCAGTTCTCAAAGTCAAAGGTCTAAAACAGCTGCACAGTATTCCTTCCTTCTGGAGGCTGTAGGTGAGAGCCTGTTTCTATTTCCCAGCATCCACAGTCTTGTCTCATGGCTCCTCCTCCACCTTCAAAGCTAGGAGCCAGCATCTTCCTGTCTGTTTCTCCTGCCATCACCTCACCTTTTCTCTTTGACCCTCTTTGTTGCCCTCCTGTTAAAAAAAAAATCTTATAACTTTGAGCCCAGGTGGAATGATCCAGGATCATTTCCCACCCCAAGATCCTTCTCTTAATGTAGTGTGAGGGGTGGGTGTGGGAAGCTAGGGGTCTTCCCATGGAAAGACCTTCCACCTTTCTGGATCCGTGGCCTCACTCTGGTGAGGAATGCAGATGGCAACAGGGCAACCGGGACTCAAAGCCAAAGATCACTGAAGGGGAGAATGAGGAAGTCAGGTCATCTGGCATGGAATGAGGAGTTTAGGGGTAAAAGTCGTGCGAAGCAGGGGTTTGTTTATAAGATGATGAAAGCAGAGACAAAGCTACCAAAGAGCAAGCTGTGTGGCAGGGAGAGCCTGAACAACCTTCTCAACCTAGTGTCTTGCTCTGCTCATATTTATAGGAGTAAGTTGGTGTGGGGTGAGTTAAGGGTTTTGTGGTCTTCCATGATTGATGTACTCTAGGCCAACCAGGGTCTTAGCCGTTGTTGCTGTGTTGAGCTGTTGCTAGGGTGAGCTGTTGCTAGAGTGAGCTAAGGGTCATGGGGTCTGAGGGCATACAGTAAATCCTTGCAGGCTGGCCCCTAAAAATAACTATTCTATACCTGCAAAGGTTTCACAAAGGTCAGTTTTCAGTAAACAGGTGGTCATTTCTATAAATGTCTCCTACATTACCCATGCCATGTTAGCGCCTTCATGCCCTATATTCCTGCGTATCTCCCCTTCTAACTGTCCCTACGTTAATCACATATACAAAGTCCCTTTTGCTATTGAAGTAACATATTCACAGGTCAGGAATTGAGTGTTTAAAGGAAGACATTATTTTGTTCACCTGTCATCTCATCAGTTTTGTGAATAATCACCAGCCGACTGGTAATACAAAAGTTGTTAGTCTAGCACACCAAAAAGGAAATTTAAAAAAGACTACAGTTTTCAGGGAGACAATGATGGGATCAAAGTGATAATAGAATTCCTCAAGTAAGGATATCATCATTCTTTAACCAAGAAAATTGCTCAGTTTAGCAGCAGTCAGTATTCCAGAAGCGTGAGACCACCGCCAAATCTCTCTTCCCATGTTGAGGTCACAGCAGAAATGCAGCTGAGAATCCTTCATCCAGCTGTTGAGAGTACAACCAACAGCTGTTGCCTCTCACTGTGGCATAGCTGCTGCCAGCCTCAAAAAAAACAGCTTGGTCAGCCCCTTCCCACCCTCCCAGCAGATAGGTCCTCACATCGGTGGGTCCCCAGCCACTCTGCTGGCAGCTCAACACAGTAGCTGTAATGCATTCTGTTGTATTTTGAGCTTGGAATGCTGGAAACATGGGTGTTTTACTAGCATCTGAGCTGGTCTGGGACACATTTTGTGTGAAGTGTAAGAAGGCTTCACTGAGAATGCTGTCGCCTTATCCCAAAAGCCACCATGGTTGGAATTCTCTTGCCAGCCCTGACTTATCTGAATGATATCAGTAAGGTAGGTCACCTGGTTGTCAGGTGTTCCCTGGTCATCAGTCTAAGTAAAGACTGTCTTAGGAGAGAGAACTTTTATGGAAGGGCTTTGTCTGAGGACTTTGCCTTTGCTGCACTTGGCAGCAGAGTCTGAGTCCTAGAAAGAGATAGGAAATGGGTTGAAGCATCACAATTTCCCCAAAACTTCATCTCCCCACTGGCTGCTTTAGCACACACCTGTATTCAGTTTAATTAGTAATGGAAAACAAACATTTTTAGTGTATTAATATATTAAATTGTGTTAAATAGACATTAGAAGTCCAACCCAAAATCCAGTAATCCAGAAGATTTGACTCTATGAATGTATTAACCTGTTTGTCTCTTGGTTTTGTATGACTTGCAGAATTCTTAACACTGCTGAGAAGTGTCTACTAATTGGTTATAGCAGATACAGTTATGATCACGTCATCTGGTTTGATAGGTTTAGGAAGCTTCCAGGCCAATGTCTTATAAATTGGAAATGGCTTTTCAAGGTAACTCTGGCACTTTCCATTTATGGAAACCATCAAAATTGAGGTTCTATGAACATTTCAAGAGATTCTCTTCACAAAGTGGTCTAATAAAACCATTTAATGGCAAAAGATGGGACAAAATAGCCTAAGGGACACAGGCTATTTCAATCTTAAAAAAGTGACAGTTTATTTGCCCTTATTGCTGAATTGAAAAACTCATGTTTAAAATTTTACTTAAATTATAAAAAACTATTTGTTTCCTCCAATAAGACTTGCACTTTCAAGGAGAAATGGTGAGAAAAGACCTTTCAGGAAGTCTCTTTGACTGGTCTGTGTCCTCCTTCCCCTCCTTTCGTTTGCTGCCTGGAAAGATACCAGGTGATCATTGGTGACCCCGGATGTCCTGCTTGTCCACCTGGATGTCCACCAAGGTAGCTCCTCGGGGGTTGGCCAATCCTTTCAACCCAGACAGTGTTGGCCTTTCGTCTGCAAGCTCAATGACTTAGTTACAGCACTGAGCAAGCAGTCTACCCTTGGAAGTAAACTCTCATGCTCTGGGTGCATTGAGATGCATGCATTAAAGGCAGAATGCAGATCATTCATGAATTGACCCGGAGCAGCTCCAGTGTCACCTCTACAAGAGAGTCTCTCTGTGCCGGGCTCACGTTGTATGTGCTGGAGCATGCCAGCTGAAGACTGCTGCTCTGGCTGCGGTCACTATTGCTCCCCGAGAGACACACCTATTTAATAGAGACCCCAGCATCACACCGCACTGTGGCCCCCCCTTCCTGCCTCTCCCTGGGAGAGCATTACAGAGGCATTGTGCATCCCCTTTTTCTTACCCGTGCTTCAGTTGGTGTCCAGCCCCTTTTCCGCCACTTTCTTTCGGGTCCTGACAAGCCATATGCTAGGATGTTGCTCTTTAAAATGCCTGTTCTGTGTCCATTTATGTTTGTTTTATGGTTTAATTCCTAGAGAAAAGTCTTTTCATCACTTTTTGCAAGTTCTAGAAGGAAGGAGAACCACCTCCCCTTGCGCCCATGCACTGCCGTCTTCTGGATTGTCAGGAAGGAGAGGAGCTAGCATTCACTCGGTGCCCACGTTATGTCAAGAACGTTTTTATGTTTTCATCAGATTGTCAATGAAAACATGCAGAGTGGGTGGAACTTTATTTGTGTTGCTCATTATGAAGCTGAGATTCCCATATGTGAAGTCCAAGATCACACAGCTTTGCCTAAAGTCTGGATCTGGGTACTGGCCCCACTTACCTGGTCCTGCACGTAGGACTGGGGGTGCCTCTGCATTTGCCCCGTCCTCAGCTGACAGTGCCCATGGCTGCTTGCATCCCTGTCTGTGCTCTTGGTCCATCCCTGGGGAGCTGGTCTGTCCTCCATGGGCCCCAGTTATACTCAAGGATGTAACAGCTACACAGCTGATTTCTAGCCTCTCTGCCTCCCCTGATTTCTCTGCATAGACCAAGGCCTCTGCGGGCAGGTTGCATCCTGGCATCGTTCTGTCCTTGGTGTCTAGTGGAGTCATGCATTTGATGGAATATTCAACTGCATCTCAAGAGACAGATCGAAGAAGACTAATGCCAGAAAAGCCCTAGTAAAAGAACTGTTCTTAACATATGGGCAAATTGTCTCCTAAGCTGTCCAAAGAGGAAAGATTCCCTGCAGTGACTCCCTGACTTTGGCATTTTCCTGATAGGGAAAAGCATCAGAGCAAACAGAGAGTATATGGGTACAGTGGCAGAGATGGTCAGGCTGGCTGGGAAAACAGCTTCCGAGCGGTCCATTTAGTCTTCTGCCTTCAGGCTGCCACGTGGGGAAGATGTTTTGGCAAGGGCTGCATGGTCCACAGTCAGTCCACGGGAAACACCCGGCGCAAAGCCATCTCAGAACAGAAAACTGTGTTCCCGTTGACTCTTGATCTGCTTCCAAACCCCAATGACACTTCTTTATTTGATACCTGCTTCTCAATACATACTCTGTTATTTGTTGCATTTTATTCACGCTTTAACACAATAAAGTTCTCTTCTAAAATAATAAAATTACATGCTAAAAGTCTCTATTAGGGGAAAAGAAACCATTCCTTGATTGGAATGAATGCATTATGCACTGATGTGGGTGGTACAATAAAGTAACTATCTTATATGTAAAATAAATATGTCTATTACTACCTTCCACTAAGTAACTAAATTTTCATTGCCTTTAAACTAATTACAACTAAAGAATTCCATAGATATAAATGATACTGGAAGAGAAAATTTTGCTTACCGAGCCTCCCTCAGTCTGTCAGAAATACAAAAATGTTCCAAATATCTCCACATGTGCTTCATAATCTAAGCTGCATGAAATTGAGGTAGGATGGTGAACTTAATGTGTCTTCCTGGGTAGATCGAGGGCACCCAGATATTTGGCCAAACACTTGTCCAAGAAGTATCTTCCAAGTTTATGCATTAGATGAGATTAACATTTAAGTAAATAAACCTTCAGTAAAGCAGATTTCTCTCCATAACGCAGAAGGGCTTCACCCAATCAGTTGAAGGTCATAAAAGAAGAAGACTGAAGTCCCTAAGAAAGAAAAACTCTGCCTTTCCACAGCCTTGGGCCTGGAGGTGCAGCATCAGCTCTTCCCTGGGTCAGTAGCCTCCTGGCCTGCTCTGCAAAATTTGGACTGACCAGCTCCCTCTAGTATGTGAGCCAAGTCTTTACAATGAATTTTGATAGAGGGATGGTAGATAAATAGATAGATATGCAAACATTCTATTATTGTTATTTTCTCTGGAGAACTGATTAATGTACGTGGTTACTGCAGAAATAACTAGCAATCAAAAGAATAACAGAGAAATTAAAAACATTAAGAACACACTTGAAAATAACAATCCATCCAACAAATATGTTTTGGGAGAGGAATATTGATATGAATATAAAGAGAAGTTTTTAATTATAGAAGGAAAAGAATATGACATTGCATGGTACTCTGGCTGGGAAATTTGTCAGCCACAGGTTTTCTCATCTTTTGTCCCCAGTCATCTGATGTTGGCACTCTGCTAGAAGAAGCTGACCACTCTGAAGCTCTGCCCTAAAATGTGAAGTGTGATGAGAAATGCAAGGTTGCTCAACAGCATGTCCAGTCCTTGCTGATTTGGGGAGAGCCTGGAATCCATCACAGCTTCAGTCTTTACTAATTCCAGACTGGCTTGGCATCCAATTCTACACCACTCTTTTCCTAAAACATAGTTCCATGTTGAAATGTGCCCAACTCTAACTGCCCCCAGTATTAGTAGACAGCATGAGCTGGTGGTAGAAAAGCGCACGTCTCTTGATTTTTGTTGGAGTCATCAGAACTACTGTACTTCTTTAAAGAAAAAAAAAATGAAAAGGAATCAGAGAGAATAAATGCAAAGAGGAACAAAAACCAAACAAAGGTACCGGTGGGTCAAACCTAAATTTTTGTAGGGTAAATAGAGAAAACAGAGGAAATGTGTGTTCCCCTTTAAACAAATACCCAAGTAGGTCAAGGGATGGTAAGAAGCTGAATAATAGAAGAAGAAGCTGAACATAAGTGTTATTCTGAGCAAGATTTCCCAGTTGGAGCAGGAGGGTCTTTGGTACAGTTGTCCCCAGTACCTAGGAGACTGTTCTTTAAGAGAAGTGTTATGGTGGAGAGTGTGAATGCACCGGGGGCTTGATGGGAAATGAGAACCCCTGTCCTGGAGCATTTGGTATCCCAGGCTAAGGCATTTATTTAGATGACTATTTTGCAATGTGTGTGGCACTGGTGAGTTGTGACATCAATATAGTGGGTTGCAACCAGCATTTGAAAGGAACACACTAAAATAGAAAATGTCAATGTATTTCATGTAAAAAAAGGCTGTTTTGGGATGGGATAGGAGACCACTTGTTCCAGTTAAGCTTTCTCTATGTGTTTTAATGTATAAGTGCACAGGATTTTCTTACATAGGTCTGATTCCAACAGGTTTAAAAGCCACTGCTTCAAGGGATGGGAATCGTTGAAGACTAACATTAAGGAACAAGAATAATTCAGCTTTTGCATGTGGACAGACCTCTTGGTTTCTGTCAGGGGGATGGGTGTAAGGGCAGGTGAGATGGTTTGGCAACACTAAAGTGTGGTCGTCTGTAGGCCACGTGAGCTTAGATCGTTTTCCTCAACTGCTAAAGAGCATAATAACCATTCCCAACATTCGCACTTCCTGTGAGTGTCAGCAGTAAGTGTGTGTTACCCTGTGCGCAAAGCCTGGCACCTGCTAACAGCTCACATCAGAGGACTTGTCAGTGATATATTTTTCTTTTGCTTAGTGTTTTGGTTTTTAAAGTATTTATTTTCACTCAGTAGTTAGTAGATGAAGTGCACAGTTAAACTGAAAACCGGCCATGCAGGCTATGAGACACATAGAACTCAAACAAGGAGAACATAGTGCCAGGGAGGCTGGTGGCCTCCGCCAAGCGTGCACAGCATCTGGGGGCTGCACATGCCCTGCAGTGAAGGACAGCAGTGCCCCAGGCCACAGCTCACACTCCGCTTCCTCCATCTTTTTCATTCCATGTGATTGATTCCAGTTTAAGGAGCTGTGGCAGCCCAAGTAGATGCGCTAAACTAGTGTCACCAGACATTCACTCTCTCAATATTTATTCAGTGCATTATATATGAAGATTATTTGACAATCTTTTTTTAAAATCTTATATCCCCGTGTGTTCTGAACTTTGCATGGACTGAATGCTTTACTGAGCACCTACACCATTGTGCTTTTGTTTGGTGTTATAGAAAATGAAAACTTGTTTCATCTGTTGCAAGTATATTGCTCGGGGGTATACGGAATGTGTATGGATGCCTGTGTTTACCCCATCGCCATTGTTCCATATGCCATATGATCATGTCTGTTTGATCTGTAGGTAGTGCTTTATTTATTCTTGAAGAAACCAATCCTTAATGAGATTTTAATCATTTGATTTTTGAATAACACAGATAAATGATAAGCAGGGGAGGAACTTGGCAACGAGAAATGATCATGAACACTGTGATTCTGTATCTTTTAACAGCATGCCCATTCTTCTTGGAAATCCAATATTGCAACTCCTTGGTTTATATATCAAACATTGGAAAACATTTTGATTCAATGTTTTGATAGAATAATATTGTTGCAATTTTTGGTACATGTTAAGATGTCTCTAATAATGAGTGAAAAACTGGAGGTATTTTTTATTTTGTCCATTACTTTGCACATTTCACTGATACTTATTTTGGCGATTTCCCAAAGTAGAATGCTGCAGAGCAAAATTCAGCAGATCGTGAGTGAATTCAGTGGTTTTTGTATTTACTGACGCACTTATAGAAGATGGTACTCAAGTGAGCATGGGCTATTCAAGTGGGAAATGGAGGAGGATTTATGTTTAGTATTAATTACACAACTGGGAAATAGTTCTCTCTCCTCTCTATCACAGAGCTGCCTGAAAAAACTTCTTATTGTTCACAAGCGTCTGTTGGAGATACCCTTGACAGCTTATGAATCAAACTAATTGTAACTCTTACTTGGTTATGAAAAAAGATGACATGTGCATTCTTCTAAATTAAATCTTTCTCGCACAAATTACAGGTTGCCACTATAGATCAAGCAACATGTGTTCTGAATTCTGACTGCTGCAGAATTAGCTGCTGAGTGGGGAAATGAGATACTTTTGTTTGCAGTTACACTCAAGTTGACTTTTTTTCCTTTTGATTTATCTAAAAATAAGTGTAATAGGAGTCTTGATTTATCAGCTTCAACAGCAAGAAGGGTAATCACATTGTTCAGTCCAGCCCGTTTATCTTAAGGGGAGGAAAACGAGGCCCTAAATGGGTAGGGGCAACCTAAAGTCTCACACAAATTATGGCACAGCCAAACTCACACTTGAAGGTAGGTATCTGGATTAAATACTGTGGTCTTGCTGTTCACCTGCTCCGTGAGTCCTCCCCTTCAATGCTGCCTGGATGGCAATCAGCCCTGCGTCCACCATGGCCAGATTCCTCCGTGTGCCAGCATCAGCCCGGCGATGAGTACATGGTGGAGCTGGGGTTCCCGTGCAGATCGCGGTCTCCAAAGCCCATGCACTCCCCTCACCTGAGAACTCAGTCATAATTTGAAAATTGTTATTTTCCAAGATCTATTTTATGACTTTCACTATAAAATCCAGCAATGTTGAATAACATCAGAGGAACATATTAGAAATAATAATAAAAAGTCCTTCAAATGAAGGCTATAACCTCTATTGTCCTCTGTTCCACTGACAGCAACAATACTAATGTCTCTTTCATGCCTTAATGTGAGACTTTCAAAGGAACTTTCTCTTTGCCAAGAGTTATCAAACTATACCCCATGGGCAAATCCAACCCACCATCTAGTTTTGTGTGCTCCACAGTACTAAGAATCTTTTATACACTGTTGGGTAGTTTCTAAAGAGATAATAAAATAGTTTTCATGATATGTGAAAAATATGTAACATTCAAATTTCAGTTTCCACAAGTAAAGTGTTTGGCACAGGTGTATCCACTCTTTCATTTGCACGTTGACTATGGTGGCTTTCACACGACATACTCTTGCTGCTCTGTGTTCAAAGGGAGAAAATGAGAACCTGAAAGGCGAGGTAGGTAGAAAGGCTGTTCCCCAGGGTCCTTCTGGGGTGCCCGGGTCTCAGCGCATCTATGCCCAGCTGTCCTGGCTTTGCTGTTGTATCTGTACCCCTTGCTGTCCTTGCAGGAGGTACTTCCCTATCAGTCGTTGTGATGGAGATGAAGATGGAGGCACCAAACCTATTTGGGATGCAGCAGAAACACTCTTTAGAATTGCTAATACACCCAACTTCCAGCCTTCTGGCCTTTACTTCCCATCTCTTTTTGCACTGTGTGGAAGGTTGGTTTATTTAGCAGTTTGGAAGTGGAGGACTTTGTGCTTCATCCACTTACGTGTGAGTGAAGGGGGGCCGTGTGGCTGGGGAAGGCTCCCTTAGGACGGCAGAGCTGGCTTGCTGTGAGGTTCGGCACATGTCCTGGTTCTAATGTGCACACACTCCCGAGGAGAAAGTTTGTCTTCTTTACAGAGGACACTGGGATCCAAAGCCACTCCTCAGCCGTGAGCCCTTCATTTCTAGCCCAGAGAAACTGTTCCATTTGATTCTTTTTTGTTTTTCTTCTTTCTTGTGTTTGTTTCAACGATGCAATGATTTTCCTCATCCCTAAGGCAGAAATTAAAAATCTCTTTCATTTGCTGCTCTCCAAGTTTGTGGGTATTAGTAAGAGTCTTAGCTCAATGCCCCATCTCATGCTCAGCCTAGAATCTTCTCTTTCTCATCTTGACTGTTGGTTTTTTTCGAGTTTATAATACTGGACCCTTTTCTGTATTTTGGTTGTAATTGGTGAATTTTCTTTGTTACTTTCTATAAATGTTGGTCTATTTTGTTAGATATTGTGGGAGGGAAGTACTGCTCCATGGTTTTAATGTGACACTTGAATTAGGCTATGTTATTCATATCCGCATGGTTACTGACAAATGGAACCATGATTATCGATCATTAAATAGGTGATCAGTAAATACCTAGAATTTCAAAGAATGTATAAATAAAGTGCATTATTTCTGCTCACTCTAACATTCCCCCTACCAAGTAATTTGGACTACAACTGGTAGAACCAATGTAAATGAAAGAGGTTGTGAATAATTAAATGACAAGTTGGCAGTACTGACTATAAACAAATCCTAATTTAAGGAAAAGAAGGATGTGTGTGGGCTTGAACTAATCAAGGGAGACTTTGTGTCCATGGAGACTAACATACAGATTTGCCACATGGCAGGCTCTGTCCTAAGACCATTGTAAAGAGAAATTCCTGTAACCCGACAGCTACCTCCTAGGCAGGGACTCTTTTCATTTTCTTTTCTTGAAGGACAAGAACAGAACTCAACCCCTTGCTTACCTTGCTGCCTTCTGCCTGTCTGCCATGCCACCCTGTCTTGGATCCAGCTGATTCTGTCCTGAAACCTCATCAAACTATGAGCTAAATAAATCTTTCCTCCCTTAAAAAAAAAAAGAGCAGAACTCAAAGGAGGGGACCAAAACAAAATATAATGGGGGAAATGTACGGGGAGAATTTGCACAAGTACTCTCTGATGTGTTATTAATGAAATGACAGAGAGTAACACAGGTAGGATTGGAAAAGATTAAGAAATTTGATGGAAGTTTTAGACTTGAGAAAGCTTTGTAGAAGTAGTAGAGGAGACCAGTGATTTTACTGGGGAATGGATACTGTTATATTATCTTTGGTATTGTGTTCGTGTTGGCATCAAGTTATGAGCAGCCATTGCCTAGTTTTACTGATAAGAAGCACTTGGCTACAGTAGAACATTGTGAATACAAGTATTTATCAAGTATTTTGGGGAATAATTATTTTGAAACCTGAAAGTTATTTCTATTTTACATTTTAAATGTAAGTTATTTTGAACCTTATTTTATTTATTCTGTACCTTTGTAGTATTGAGGAAATGATGAATGGGGATCAGAAGTCTTACTTTATATTTCACAACTTTGAATCCAAGTTGCTGAGAAGCCTTAATTAGGTCCATCTATTGAGCTGAAAGCTCTGGATTCTTCTCTGAACACCTCCATGTTGGCATCACTGCATGAGTCATGGACAGAGACCACCTTGCTTTGGTACTGTGGTACAGAAGGCTCCTATGAGAGACCAAGAAGGTATTGTAGTAAAATCACTAAGTGGAAGTTAGGGCTTGTGTCTAGATATTCCCCCAAAGCCTCACGTGGTCACAGGTGGGGCTTTTTCAGAGGTGGCTGGATCTACAGTGATTGATTCATGGCACAATTCTAGGATGAAGGGTGTGTGATTACTAAACCAGTCCAGTAACTGATTTGGCACCACCCTAATCCCAGCAGTTTAGATGGCTTATAAAAGAAGCAGAAAGAAGCTGCTAAAGTCCCTTGCTTGCTTTGCTACCTTCTGCCCACCATGAACTGTTTCTCCTCTGAAATGCCCATCTGCCGTGCTACCCTATCTTGGAGCCAGCCAATTATGAACTCAAACATCTACAAAGTGTGAGCTAAATAAATCTTTCTTCCTTTAACTTTGGCTGTCAGGTATTTTGTCTCAGCAACAAGAAAAGTAACTAAGGCAGTGGAGAACAGAACATTCTTAGGTATTTTGTTGAATCCCTTAATAATAAATCATGACATTTACCCAAATGTCATTTCATTAATTTCTCTCTTCTCTGTCAAAATTGTTTACTAAAAGAAATTTCAATCTTTTCTGATTTTTGTTTACTTTTATTTTCTTGACAAATAGTAGTTTATTAAAAATCATTCCTTCTAATTCATATGGATTCATGTTAAAACAATCTTCAAATAAGTGAGAATTGACTCATTCTATTGGTAGGGAACTACTTAATTTCTACTATCTAGCTTGCTTCTTTTAAAGCAATTCTAGGAATTATTTTTCAAATTAATTTTAGTGGAAGTTAAAATGTCATGGCAGAACATGGCATAGTAGTCAACTTGTTTCCTCCCAGAAACCTAGTCCTTCTCTGTCTTAACTGGTGTAGTTTAAATCCAGCCTGGGACGAGGGTTTGGATGAGAGTGAGCAGATGAGAGTCAATAAATACAGAAGGGCAATAAAGTGAATTCATAGAAATACAAGTTGGAACCCAAGAGAACTGAGACTGGATTTGAACTTAGAGTTTGTGGATTGCTATTTTCTGGGGTCCTTCATGGAGCGAAGTCTCCTGGTTTACTGTAGGAATTAACTTGACCCTTGGCTCCACCCAAGCTTTGCAAGCACAAATGTTGGAGGAGTCTGTCTTCCAAGCTATGCCCGATGGAAAATGGGACCAGTTTTAGTCCTTCCTTGAATCTCTAGGGCTGTGACTTCCTTTGACTAATAGAAAACTGCAAGTTCTGGATCCTGGGCCTTATGAGGACTTGAAGATCTCTTTTCCACTTCAAGAAGTGCCGCCCAAGACCACCAGGATGGAAGCCAGTGCAGCCTGGGGGAGAACAAGAGACTGCACTTGGAAGGGAGCCCCTAAGCTCTGGAGATTAGAGAAGCAACAGTCAAACCGTTGTGCAGCTGGGGCCATCATGTAGGACCTGGTTGATGCCTCAGCTGAATACAGGCTTGTAATTTACCTGCAGTGAAGCCAGTACCCAAACCCATTTGTCTAATCTACAGAGTCATGAGGACAAAACCATCATTGTTGCTCTCAACCACTACTTTTGATGATTTGTTTTGCAGCAATAGGTGACTAAAATATATTCCCACACCAAGCGAAGCTTGAGCTCAACCAATGTGAGTGCATAGCTGGTGAGAATAACACACCATTTTCCTTAGAAATCACTGCACAGGATTCAACATTTTATCAGACACCAGCCGTGAACATATCAATTAAATACTCTTAAAAATCTGATTACTGTTTGAAAAATATTTTTGTTGGCATAATGAAGTTGAGAAGTCCCATTATATATACTGACATAGTGATTGAAATTTATCAATAAATGGTTTTTAACATTTTAATATAGCATTTTCTCGTTAGCCATGAATTTCATTCCCATGCTGACCTCAATTTTTGTTTCCTGGAGGAAAATTTGCTTTCTTTTCACTTTGGCAGGGCTGTAGTTCTTAAGTTGCTCGTTCCCTCTTGGGCTCTTCCGCTCGCCTTCTGGGCTGCGTGTTTTCCTTCACTCTGAGCAGCTGGTTGAGTCGAGGAGGAGCCTTTGCCTGTGGGGTGTGCAGGAGGCTCCCACTCTTCCTGCAGCCTGCCAGACAGGACAGCGCCACTTCATCAGCGCTGGAAGAGTGTGAAATCAGAGGAGCTTTTGGGAAATCTGTGAACAATTGAAAATCCTCTTCCTTTTTTGCAGTTCTAGAAGTCTACGCATGCATATCACCTAATGCATATCATGCTCAAACGAATATATATGTGACTATTACCGTTCTATACATATAAAATACACACATGTGTGTCTGTATTATTCATCTTTCCTTCACCTCTGATGGAGGAAATTGCAGGTTTTCAACAATGACCAAAAATAGAATTCAGGGCTGGGGATTTAGCTCAGTGATTAGAGTACTTGCCTTGCAAGCATAAGGCCCTGAGTTCAATCCCCGGCACCACAAAAAAAAAAAAAATAGAATTCAGAATATATTCCCATTTCTGCTGCCACCTTCCAGGATGCCTTCCCTTTCCTCCTGACACCTGCCAAAATAGAAGAAACATACAACTAAAAGTGACAGCATTTCGCCTCGACATCACTCAGCCTGCAAGGACACAGAGGCCGAGGAAGTTACATAATGGACCCACCTTCCACAGAGTGAATGACAAAGCTGAAGCCAAAAATATTCTCCTGACTCTGCAGTGGAACAACTGGACTGTCTAACAGGCTACTCTGTGGAAGCCTTGTTCGTGCTAGGATGAGGCCTTTATTCGTACCTGCACTCACTCATTTCTGTGTCCCCCCCAACAGGTGTTTATCAAGTGTCTGCCACATGCCTGGCTCTGGGCTCTGTGGTGGGCAGATGATACGGGTGGAAGAAAGCAAGCAGGGGGCTGTGCGGGAGTTCAAGACCGGTGCTAGGGTGCACACAGAGTGCTGAGCTAGTTGGAGGTACAGCTGGTACCAGGATGGCTTGCAGCCTAGAGGTGGAATGTGACTGGATGCTTCCCTGACAACTGGTGAGGATGGTCTTCATGAAGGAAGGGACAGAGCAGTGACATGGCAGTGCCAGCCACCAGGGCCCAGGGGAAGGGTGCTTTCCAGGGAAGGTGGGGACTGCATGGGACTCAGAAGAGCTGGATCACAGGACCAAAGCAGAAGAGGGAGAACACAGGTGATGGGCTATGCATCACATGCCAGGTATTGTAAGGGTGGAGAGTTAGGTGTCATCCTGAACATCGGAAGTCCTCAGAGCTGGGGCTGACTTGGAAGCTTCCCATTTTAGAAAGACCTCTGTTGCAGAGAGAGAGGGACGGATGGGGCAGGGCACAGCTGAGTCTCAGTATTCTGGAGAGATGCCATTGAACCTCCTGTGACATGCCGGACGACCCCTCACACCAAAAACCTGTCTGTCTGCAAATGCCAGGAGTGCCCACAGGGAGATTGTGACTTAGACGATCTATAAAGCAAAACTGCAAGGCATTAAGGAATGGCAAAGACTGGTATATTGTGCATGCAAACCTATCTGGATGTGTTCATATTCTTTAAACACACACACACACTCACATATGCACCCATGTGTGCCAGGCTCAGTGCACAGTCTGCCAGTTTGTTGGTTTCCTCTGGCCTTGACATTTTGATGAGTCTTAAGAACCTGTGTACTCACAGTAAGATAAATGAACAAAAAACACCGAATCGAATTTCCTACTAAATTATCAGGTACACAGGTAACACACAGGAGAATCTATTGCATGATATTTGATTTCTTAAATTACATAACATCCAAGCTGTTGTTTGTTTTTCTTTGTCAGGAAGTTGGGCATATGTGATCCTGAAAGAAGAATCGTTGTTTTTCACTAACACATGATGCGATTTCTCTCCAAGGGCGAAACTATTAGTGAAATTTAGAAGAGGGAGTCTTTGAATGAAATCTTCGGTCTGATTAGTAAGAATGTATTTTTTAAAGACAACAGTGGAGCTTGGAAATAGAATCCTGTGTGCCAGCTGTAGACGAAACAAACCAGGTGTGTAGTCCAGCCAGCTGCACAGAAGAGTGCCTTTGTCTTGAGTGTGAACCGTGCTTGGGACATTTGAGTTACCGTCAGTAGAACTCTAGGTGTGTGACTGCTTTCAGATTTCTGCTGTGATGATTTCGTGGTGCTCTTGTTGCTTATCTCTTGAGTTTTTGAGGACACTCCGGACCTTGCTTCGTTTGCAAAGTGAGAATTAGTGCAGTTAGGCTGCCTCTCTTTTTTCATTTATTAATCTTTCCCCCAAAAGATGCTGTTGTGCAGAAATGACGAGTCCATCTCTGGGTAGCCCTGGCATCAGTGTCCCAGGCAACAGTCAGTGTTTGAGGAAGGAATAATACTTAAAGTGTGTCCCCTGCTGGGCTGTGTCTTTGGAGGCCGGCATGAGACATTTCATTTATCAGGACAAATAAGCAATGATTTGGGCACCTGGCTCGGCGCTGAGAGTCATTGGCTCACCTGTGTGGGCCAGCAACTCCACTTTGCATTCCCAGCAAAAAATGTGTGTCCCACATCAACAGTCAGTCACATGCTCCTGGGAGAGCTGTGGAGCTGCTTCTTCCAGTAATCACCTCAGTTCACTCTCTTTTCAAAGAAAGCTTTCTGATATTAACTGTAGTATGCTGTGTATCCCAACCCTTTTTGAAATTATATTATTCATTGACAAATAACAAGCCGGGTGTGGCGGTGCATGCCTGTAATCCCAGCACTCAGGAGGCTGGGGCAGGAGGATCGCTGTGAGTTCAAGGCCAGCCTAAACTACATAGTGAAACTCTATCTCAAAAAAATTGACAAATAACAATTACATATATATAAGGTACAAGGTAACGTTCCAGTTCACGTATACACTGAGGAAACATCCAACTCTCACAGGGAGGACTGTGGTCTGGGTTGGACTGGCTTGGTGGAAAGAGGCTGGGGAGCTGCCAATGGTGTGGGAAGATTGTGATACTTCCCCTAAAAGCAATTTTGTTTTGGACTTGAGTCTCCAACTTCAGCATAAAGCAAAGCAGTTCCTCACTGAAAATAAAGAGTCACAATGGAATCGTGTGGAGCAATTCCCCCATCTCTAACTGAAGCTGTTTTGTTTATTCTTGGGCCTATTTGTGTATTGTCTCTCTTGTTGCTGAGTGCAGTTTAGCACACTGGTTAAATACTGTTAATGACTAACCATCTCTCTGGGTTCAAATCCCATCTCATCACGTCTTTGATGGGCAATGTTTGGCAACCTATTTGGTCTTCACTTTCCTCTTCCTAGCCTCACTGGGCTGGTGGGAGAAGTCAGTCAGATATTGCCCACAATTGCCTAGACCTGGAACTGGTGTTGGACGTAGTCACCGAGTGTTGATGAGAAGAAAGAATCTTGACTTGAGAGCTCAGCATCACTGGTCAAGTGGAAGGAGTCTGAACTCTCCCAGGGCAGCAGGAGAGGCTTTGCTTCCCCCTGGAAGACAGGCCTGTGGTTCCTCAGTCATTACTTCTGGATGCCCTGAGCTTGAGTTTGTGGGCCTCTGATGAGCAAAACTTCGTGGCAGAGTTTAAGGACCTGGTCTCCTTCCTCAGCTTTCCGCTCTTCTGGTGCCCTTTCCCCCGCCACGCATCTCAAGCTCACTGCGGTTCACTGTGTGCTCCCGGCTTGGCACAGGTGCCCATGACAGAGAATTCAGGGGCCTGAGTCCTGACATCTCACCCCTGTCGAGAGGGGCGCTGTGCTGTGCCTGCTGGGCAGACGCTGGTGTTCCTCCTCCCACGCCTTCCCTGGGGCCTCTCTGAGGTCGGGATGGCGACACTGTGTGGCCATCTTCTCAAAGACAGTGGCACCAGCTGGCTGTGAATCCCAGTGCTTTTGCGGCCAGTGAGAATTAGGGTGTTGACTGGAGAATAGAGAAAATAACAGTTTGTCTGTGAGTTAGCACCCGACACCGAGGAGAATGGGTAAATTCTCACAACTTCAGCTTTTGAGAGATTTGAAAGCTTTCTGTTTTTTGTTTATGGAGAAAGAAAGGAAGTTGGTGAAGAAATGCCTGCATGCTTGGTGGGATCGTTCCCACGCTGTAATCCCCAAACCACTCGAACCTCCTCATCCCAGCCCTTTCCTCTGTGGCCGCGGTGCAGACAATGTTGGGCTTAAAGTCTCGAGGCGCTGCGCTGTGGCTGCTCACAGGCTGGTGGCGTCGCTCAGCCTCAGCCTTCTGCGCTGTTAACTGGTAGACAAGAGTCAGGCTTCCCAGAGCTGTTATCCTGGAACCGTAGCACACAGGAAGAGGATACCTGTATGAGTGGGTAAGCGAGATTGCCAAGTCCGGCCAGCTGTGAAAACCCCGTATACACACAGGCCGAGGACGTGGGCTGGTGTGTAGACCCTCATATGACGTTGCAGCTATCTGAAAAGCCAGGGGTGGTGTGGTAAAAACTGACTCAGATCCAATTGGCTGTCAAGAGTACCAGTCTCCTACTTGTACTTGTCTAGCATAGGTGGGCCATCACTTAGCATCATGCGTGGGACACTGGCTCACATGACCACTGCCTAGGACACTGCTGGTCCCGAAGAGGAGAGCAGAAAAGGTGTGGTGAGTCACACACTGGCCCTTGAAGCTTACCCTTGGAGCACATATCAGTGCTGCCCATACTTCATTGGTCAGATGGGATCGCACGTCCACGCCTGTGGTCAGTCAAGCAGGAGAGAGATGGTCAGCATACATTTCAGGACAGTGATTCAGTTTACTACAAGTGTGACATAATGTCATCGTGTGCTCGATTATCTACAGTGTGTGTTTGCATTTGGACTTTAGAATACTCAGTTGTGCTCCTGGTAACCTTTTAGCAAAGAAATGTCCTTTGCTATATTTTTTTAATGTTTTCTTCTGTCAGTGATATTGTCATCATCCCTACCTTGTCCTTCTTAGAAGAAATCCACAGCCTGGTGCCATCACCTGCCTTGTTACTCAGACACCTGCTCTGGGGTTTGGGGCTAGCACCCCGAGGGTGCGGTCAGTCCTCACACCTTTTCCTGTAGGGACACTTCTCAAGCACTGCCTGTTTCGTGCTTGGTGGCAGATGTCTGAGATACAAGTCTAACCAGAATCAACTTCACTCTGGAGCATTTTGCTTTTTTATTTTATGGCATATGCAGTAGTAAGCTTTCTAGCTGGGCATGGTGGTACACACCTGTAATCCCAGCACTAGGGAGGCTGAGGCAGGAGAATCACCAAGAGTTTAAGGCCAGGCTGGACTACATAGTGCGATGTCTCAAAAAAAAACAAAAGGGGGGGGTAGTAAGCTTTCCCATCACTAAGGTATAATGCTCAACTTCCACAATTTAAAGGAGAGGTTTAATTTGACTCATGATTTCACAGGATTCAGTCCGTGGTTTCAGGCTCCAAGGCAGGAACATTTTGGCAGAAGGGTGTGGTGGAGCAGAGTTGCTCAGTTCTTGGTGGCTGGGAAGCACAGCCCAGGACCAGCAACAAAAGGAAGGAACCAGGGATCATATGTAGTACCAAAAATCATGTTTCTGTGATCCACCTAGACACACCGAGAGATGGGCTTTGCTAATCCCTTAGTGCCTTCCAAGCCAATAAAGGTGGGATGACTGAGATTCGCCACCACATCCCACCTCTGCTCAACATGACTCCCACACACATCTTTTTACACTACACTTAAACTCCAAATAAACACAATCACAAGACAATCATTCCACCTCACATGTACAACCATTCTACATGCAACCAAGAACTCAGTAATCTCTTCTGCAAAGTCTCAACATTACAGCATTTTAAAAAATTCAAGTCAGAATCTCTTCTGACACTCAAGGCAAACTCTTAGATGTGAACCTCTGTGAAAATCAAAACCAGGTTACATAATCCCAAGATACAAGGCTAAACATTCCCATTCTAAAAGGGAGGAGTTGAGGAGTAGATAAAAACAGGACCTAAAGCAAGATGAAAAACCAGATAGGTAAACATTAAGTTCTATAGCTCTCTGTCCGGCATCCTATCTAAGGCACAAGGTGGTAAGATGTGTGTTCCGGAGGGTGTGTTCAGCCACACTTCATGGCCTCTGTATTACTTAGTGTTCTCTAGAGGAATAAAATAAATTAAATATATATATACATATAATTATGCAAGGAGATTTATTTGGTAAGCTTATCAGAGATAGGAGAGTCCACAGGGGTACCTGCAAATCAGAGGCAGAAGAATCCACAGTGACCACCTGGGCACTTGAGAGTTGGACAATCCAGTAGTGATAGAAGGCCTAGAAACTTACTTGTAGAGTTGTCTGTATGACTCTGCATGATCAGGCTCAAGAAACTGGAGACCATTCTCCTGAGGCAGTGGTGAAGACTGAAGCTTCCAAACTGGGAATAATCCCTTCTTTCTTTTTTATTCCCTCCAGACTACAGTCCTTTTGATTGATAGCACCCCACATCCGAGGTGGGTCTTCCCACCTCGATTTTCTGGATTACACGTCAGTTATCCACAGACACACTGAGAATTTTAATCTGCTAGGTGGTTCTTACTCAAGCTGAGTTGACATATCACAATTCAGTATCACAGCTTCTGTCTTGGACTGGATGTACTCACAGGCTCCTCAGCAGATTGTCATCTCTAGCTTCCCGAGGGCTCCACTGGACCCTTGGCTGCATTCCCACGGTTTCACGCGCTGCCTTCTCCAGGCTCCTTGCCCGCTCGCCACGCCTTCCTCTGAGACCTGGGTGGAAGCCCCATGACTCCACAGCTCTTGCTTCTGCATGCCTGTAAAATGAGCATCATGTGGGGGACAGCAAGCTCTGAACAGTAGCCGTGTCCCCCTAACCTGTGACTGCAGTTGCCTGAGAGCCCAGAGGACTGACTACAGTGAAGTGAGTCCCCGGGAACTGCTGGAGTAGGGGTCCCAGGGACTCTTTTCCTAATGAACATCTTACACTTTTGCATGTTATGCCTGTGATGGGTGGAATATTGCTTAATTTTGACTTGCCCTCAGGCATCTTTCTTCGTCTTCCGACGCAAAGTACTTGGTCTGTTTCTAATGGCACTAATCTTCCCAGCAGTCACACCTCCTTTGGCCCCAACTTTGTGCATGGTTATGTGGTTTTTCAGAGGCCAAAACTGAAGTTTTTCGAAATTTTTTGCTCTGCTTCTTGCCCTTGATTCGCACAATAATCTGGCTAAAAGCAGCCAGTAGTTCTCATGCCACAGCCTGAATACTGTATTGAGCTACCTTTAAATTTCCTCTGCTGGATCAAATAATCCACTGCCCTTAATTTCAGTCTTCTGCAATTTTCAAGACAGGGCAAAATGTTGACAAATTGTTTGCCACAGTGTAACACACACATGGCCTTTAGTTCAGTTGCCAGCGGAGTCCTTGTTTCCAACTGAAACCTCCTGAGCCTGGCCATTACTGTCCACATGCCTGTCAGCATTCCAGTCTTCTGAGCTCAGACCAGGATCACCTAACAAGCTCTGTTTATAGCATTTTAGAGCCCACATTTCCAAACCCTTCCTGCAAACTAGTTCATGTGATTCAAAGGCCTCTGAACCACATGAGCAGGCACAGTCACAAGAAGAACCCCACTTCTCTGATACTAATTGTCTGTATTTTCCTGTCACTGAGATGCAAGAGCAGGCACTCGTGAATTAAAGGAGGACAGATTTAATCTGGCCCACAGTTTCAGGGGGTTCAGTCCGTGATTAACTGGCTCCATAGCAGAAACATCATGGCAGAAAGGAGTTGTGGAACAAAACTTCTCACTTCATGGCAGCTGGGAAACAGAACAGGGGAACAACAGTACCAGAAAGGAAGGGACCAGAGACTATTGAATATAGCCCCAAGATCATGCCCCCATGACCTACCCAGGCACATCCAGAAGCGTGCTTTACTAATCCCCTAGCCAGCCCGCAAGCCTATCAAGTTTGATATAATTAATCTTATGACCATGGAGGCTCTATCTGTATGATGGGATTCCCTTTGGGTGAGTTATCAATATTGGTGTTGGGTTGGATTATGTTCGGACTCTCCGAGTTCCCCAGGCTGCCACCTCACCTACCATTTTGCCCTACTTGCTGGTGTGCCACAGTGCCTCAGCCACCTTCTCCAGTGAGCACGTCTGTGGCTCTCAGGGGGCCTCCATAGACACAGACTGAATATTTGCCCACCTGATGACTGATTTTTGTTTGCAGTGAGGCTGTATTTTAGAGAATTGAACTGACAGTTGATGGTAAACAGTTCAAGTTTAGAAATACCAATTTACTCTCATCAGTGACTATAGACATAATTTATAATTTGACTTGATTAGCACTTTCTTCTCTTAACTTCTTTTAACTGGATAGTAATCCCATGTGAGTAGTAATTTTATTCCTTCTACCTTTTTTCACAATGCTCTTCCTGAAAGCTTTCTGGCCATCTCCTTGAAGCAACAAATCAGAATGAATGGAAAGAGCAACTCGAAAGTCCTGAAAGTAGAAGGACAATTATTTTTCTTGAATCTCCAGGTGACAGCCATCTCATTTGGCTCTCTCTGAGCCACATCTGTATTTATTTTCCCTTTTTTGTCAAAATGTTTAAATTTAAATGAAAATGTATGTAAACATGGTTTCTAAATAAGAAACAACTCTACATGCAGTGAAAAGATTTATGTTTTGTAACAGGGAATGGTGATTTGCTGAATTTCGTATTGATTTTAATTTGCTCAAAGCATTCCAGGTTTCTAGACTATGAAATAAGCAAGCAAACGTCCCCTCTCACTCATTGTAGGGCTTTTCAAGAACCAGCACAAGCAACCTCCCCTTGCTCGCTTGCTCAAGATCCTAGTGGTGTCTCCTGCCCTGTAGTCCTCTGGATTCAGGCTTGTAGCACCATGTAGGGGTCTGAGTGCTTGGGTCCCTTCTTCTGTGTGACACTCATTGCTAGGTTTGTGCCACAGGACATAGTTATCTCTGGACCATGGGCACTAAATTCTAGAAATGGCCAACCATGACTCCATAAAGTGCTAGAATCTTACTTAGACTTGGAAGCACCCGATTCCTCTCATCCAATAGGCCTTCAGCTCAGGCATTGATGTGATTTGGTCAAAGTGGCAGAGAAGAGGCTGGAATCCACATCATCCCCATGCCACAGCTGTCTTCACAACAAAGAACTGATCTCTATCATTTATAAAAATGATGGCTTATTATAAAATCAGCAAAGAAACATAAAGCAAGCCCTCTCACTCAAATAATAAGAGTATTCGGGCTGTTTTAATTTACTGACGTGGAGCAAATATCCTAAGAAGGGATCTTTGAGAAACAAGCTGTGTTTGGTAAGGGAACAAGCAACAGTAGCAGGTGTTACTGGAACACAACTTTAGTGACAGGCTGGGGACAGAAGTCAGTGCAAATGGAGGGTGCTTATTTCTGACCTGTGTGGACGTGAGGTTGGCTGAAAGAGGTGTGGGCTGATATGAGCAGCAGGCAAGTGTTGACCTCTTAGTCATCCGCAGCAGGCACCATCCAAGTGCGGTTTTCAGCACTTCTTTGCAAATGGACACAGAGCTCCTTCACCCTGTAGGTTGGTGTCTCTTCTGTCAGTGGATGGCAGAGCCACGTGCAGTCCAGCAGCAACTGCTCGGGGAGCTAACGCTTAGCTGCGCTGATAGCTACTTGCTGTTAAGAAGAGAAGAATTTAGAACAGCACCCAGTCTGTGCTTCTCACTGGCTTGGCATCAGGACAGAGTCAAATTACATTTAAAATGAAGATTAGAGAGGAGGAGAAAAAACTCTTTAATTCTTATGAAAAGAATATTTCACTGTTATCCTCCCTTTGAAAAGTAAAACGGCTCTCAATGTTTTAATATGCATGGCTTCTTGAAGAGACCAGGTATAAGTATATGACGATATCTTAGCCAGAATCTAAGCACAAATCTTTGCTTCAGTTGGATTTTCCTTGCCTACAAAAAATAACAATTATAGTTATAATATCATCTTTGCATCATCATATTAGAAACACTACAGAACTCAGAGTATCCTGAACTTTGGTCAACAGAATGGTGGAATTTACTAAATTGATTCTAGAGCTTTTCTATGAGATTCCCTTTAAAAGAAGAAGTTCTAGGGGGAAATGTGATGCTATTGAATAATAATTAAATGTTTAGTAAAAGGATATGTTGAACTGGAATCTCCAAACAAAAGCCATGTTATTCACTGGATAACCTTTGCACATGCCAGAATTGGCCAAGCCTCTGTAGTCACACAAGTATTTTTAACAAGAAGAATAATGGTGGTATCCATCAGTCAGTTTAATGAAGAACTTTGTTTTCTAAAAATATTGTAGGGAAGTTGTCCAGTGTACTTGGGATAGTAATGTGGTTGAGTAATACCCAATATATTTAACAATATATTTAAGTTTATGTGCTACTTTCAGATAAGTTGGCAGAGCATACAGGTACATTAGCAAAAGCTGAAATATTAATGGAAACATTAATCCTGTCAGATTACGAATTGGGTTGAAATTGTCTTATTGCCAAAATAACAGATTTTTCTTTCTGCAGTGACTCTCAGGAAAGCAGAGGGGATACTATTGGGTTTAAAAGCCAATAATATTGGACTTCTCCTTCAGATCACAGCATTCATAAGAGGGAGAAAGTCAAATTTAAAAGAAAGTGTCTTGATCTTGCTTCTTTGAGTTCAGACATTTGTCAGAGGCCTGTCTGGCTGTCCAGCACTGTCACCAAGAGGGTGCCCATGGTCCCCGATGCTGGATCCCACTCCTGAGCTATAACCGGAGGCTCAGCAGTCTGCAGGTGGTACCCAAATTGCATGATCGTGGTGAAGCCTTTCATGTGGCTGGTTGGCTATTCCAAAAATGTATTGCAGTCTCAATTCACAAAAATGCTTTAACACAACAAAAGAGAAAAAAAAATGTTTTACATAGCATAGGAATTTTATTTTCTATATTTTTCAAACTACCTATAAAAAGTCAATCATTTCTCTACATTTGAGTTTAAAATAGAGATTGTAATTTGCATTGAGTTGTTAAATAAGGACGCGGATAGGAGAGAATTACTATATTTGACTCTCCTCTTTTTGGTCATGGAATCTGTGTCTTTCAGGAAGGACTGGCTCTTTGGGGGTTAGCATGATCTTGTTACAGAACATGGTGGGGGCTGCTGCCTGAAAGTCTCTCAGTTAGATTTCTGCCAAGTGGGTTCAAGGCAGGGATCTGGGTATAGACGCTTAGGAAACGGCTCCAGGGTGAGAGGGTAGGAGGAGAGGGAGGTCATTTACTGAAAGGAGTCCCTAGGGCAGGGGGGTCTGTACCCTGCAGGGCCTTCCTCTGATCTGTGGAACATGAAGAGGTAGGTGCAGAAGCTTGTTGGCCATGACAAAGGAAATAGTGGATTTTGGAGCAATGTTCTTCCAGGAAGTGAGAGTATTGGGCTTGAAAGCTAGTCATAGTGAGCTTTTCCTTCAGATCAGCTCATTTTAATAGTGCAAAGAGACAAATTTAAAGGGAAGAGTCCCCATTCACAATTTCTGGAGGTTCACCCTGTTGCCCACTCTGATCTCCAGAGGGCATGTGCTGCTCTAAGCAGGAATCCCATCTTGGATCCTGTAGGACACCCACAACATCAGCTGCAGCATAAACACTGGGAAAGTCTACTGATTCTCTCATATACAATCAATTAGCATGTAAACTTATTCTATGATGACATTATACTTTGAACAATGACCCTTCTGTGATGTTCTCCATGCTTTCCTTGAGAAGAATGGAATTATGGAAATATGTTACTCTAAAATATGCATATACTTAAATAAGTGCAATAACTCACACTAATAATTATTGCTAGCTGGATTTGTTGAATTTAGAAACCAAAAATACACAAAAATTTGTGTGTTAATTTCTTCACGTTCCACCTGTAATTTCTTATCAAAGAAATTTGGCAGAAGTTAAAATTTCTATCTCCATTTTTTTTCGTAAGAGCTTAGAATCCCTGAAGGAGACTGGATCTTTGTCAGAGAGGAAATGAAATATTTGAAAACATTTTGAATACCTTTTTAAGGAAGTGTGCAATATTAGTTGTCTTTCCAAAGTGCAATAAAGCTTGTACTTTATCTCTCCAATGAACAAGAAGATGAAAATGAATTTTTTTTATCTTAGGCTGACCACTGGTTTCTGGGATTTTAATATTATTCCTGCTTCACCACTTTGACTCAAAATAGATAAATAATATCCCTGGGGAAATAACTCTGCCTGCCTTTATTCTCCATGCTGAAGAACTCATACTTAGGACTCAATAAATAATAAATAATATAATAAAAACTGACCTTAGAAAATTTGACTCTTTTCTTTCAGTACACTTTTCTAAAATCTGTATTTTGACTTACAGGAAAGAGTCCCCACATTAGTCCCATTCCGAGTCAGTGATGATTTCGAATACTGTCTGGGCCTTTGCACAGTTATTGGAAACACCCTGATTCCCTCTCCCCCTTGTTTCAGGAGCGGCTTCTGCTGTCTCTGCTGCCAGCCCACATAGCCATGGAAATGAAAGCCGAGATTATCCAGAGGCTGCAGGGCCCCAAAGCGGGCCAAATGGAAAACACAAACAACTTTCACAACCTGTATGTCAAACGGCACACCAACGTGAGGTACGCTGCTGCGGGGACTAGTTGGCTGGTTGGGGGCGTTTGTCCCTGGGAGCCAAGACCGGCATCATCTCATTTTCATGACTGTTCGGCCTGTGCGGGTGGGACAGGCCCCACTCCAGCCCCCTTCTGCTGCCTCTGGGTTCGCACATTCTGATAAGGACATGTGAGCCTCTTTGCTTTCTTGGGTTGAGTGACTCTTAGTAGACTTGCTTCCCACAGCTGACCCTCAGTCAGAGATGGAAGCAGGCTGGGTGGCGGTCCTTCTCCTCAGAACCCTGGGTTCAGATTGCAGTACGATCAAAGGGAAGGGCTGCGAGTTTCCAGGCACAAAGACCTCTTCCTCAAGATGGGTGTTTAAGGAAGGGCCTTTGCGAAGCCAGTGCACTCTAGGGAAGCTGGATATTCTCCTTCCCACCAGGAGCCTGGGTTTCTGGGATACAGTCAACCAGTGACAAAGGCTACGGGGACTGATGTGCACCTTAATTAATTGTCATGAAAGTAACCATACGATCAACTTCCCAGGAAGTCTTTTCTGGAAGAACCATACTACCCGGAAAGCTAACATGCTAGCGTCATGGCCTTGTGGCCGAGAAGAATGGATGAGCCCTTTGTCTCCCTGCACTCTAGAGAGGAATCGTATGAGGCCCTCAATTCAGGATGTGCACGAGCCCTCCTTGGCCTTATCTCCCAAGCACTGTAGAGCCAGATTCGTGACCAGTTTCTGTGCCCCATCCATTCCCGGTCCTTCGTTTTGGGATTTGTTCTTCCATCCATTCATCATATTGGTATCTATGCTGTCTATGTTAACTTACTAGTCACTACAAGGAACCTAGACACATACCTGGCCTTATTTATTATGTTTTGGTGCTGTTACTTTAGTTGTCAGGGTGTCATTTGGCCAACAGTTAAATAACAACAATCTTTATAGAGAATTGGCCAGAACTGGGGTCCAGGCACCCCCCCCCCCCATCCAGGCTCTCCTCTGCAGCCTTCTGCCTCCTGGACCAACAAGGTTTTGAAGGCCATTAACAAAAGGCAAACATAACTGAAGTTTACATATATTTCCAGGATAACTCTCATTCAATATCAAATCTTAGAAAAAGAATACAGAGCCAGTGATATACATGACCCAAGTGTGCACAGATACAAATGTCCAATAGGAAACTCAACTAAGGAAGGAGATCACAGAAAAATCTTGGCATATTGAATAGGAACTAAAGATGTGCCATTGGTTAAGTGATGGGAAGACACTAAATATAAGTAAAGAAAATTCATATATGATAAGGGGCAAAATTATTTAAAACACTGGTCATCCATCAAGTTTGTAAGTTTGCCTATAAAATTAAAGAATCCGTGGACTCTGACCGGGCACCTGATACAGAAATTGTGAAATGTGGTGATGCTCCTGCCATCACAGGAAGTAGTTTCAAGTGAATTTTTAGATACTGACAACATGTAAAGGCAAACACAGTTTTTTCTAATCTGGGTGACAGAATATTTTTAGGTAGTTGTGTTATGATCTAGGAACACATAAACTTATAAAAATTACTGGAAACACCCCAAGCTCAGGCAGCTAACAAAGGATCCTTGTGCAGTCTGTGTTAGTTGTTGATTTCTCTATAGCAAATGACCCCTAGACTTAGTGGCTTCAAACAACACACACGTTACCTCGGTGTCTAGGTGAGGAATTGGGGAGGTGCTTGTGCAGGTGGCTCAGGCTCGTCCCTACTGGCCACCACCGTGAGATGTCCGCCAGGGCTTCTGGAAGATCGGCTTCCTGCGTGGCTCCTACCATGGTCGGCTGGTTGGTGCTGGCTGTTGGCAGGAGCCTCAGTTTTTCGAGTTGTCTCTATAGGCTTCTGGAGGATCCTCACAACATGAGTTCATGTTCCCAAGAGCAGGGTATCCAAGACAGCGAGGTGGAGGCCATTATAACCCACCCTAGAAGGTCATGTCTGCCGGCCCACCCTGTGTGGGAAGTGGCACACAAGAGCAAGAATAGAGGACGTGAGGATCCTGGCGCCATCTCGAAAACTGACTACCACCCCGTCTGTGGCAAGGATGGGTGAAAACAGCCAACCGCTGCTTCTCATTCACAGGTTATTAGAGTAAATTTGTAATGTGAAATTACAGTGGGATTAAGTACATTTGTAATGTGCCGCAGCCATCACTGTCATCTGTCTCCAGCACTTTTTCTGCATCTCACACTGAATCCATCCTCATTAAACAGCACCCTGTGCGGTCACCTCCTGCTTTCTGTCTCTGTGCTTTGCCTGCTGTCGGGACCTCACAGAAGCAGAGTCACACAGTATTTGCCCTTCTGTGCCTGGCTTATTTCACTTAGCACACTGTCTTCCAGCATCACAGCGTGTGTAAAACTGCATTTCTGTTAAAGGTGGGCTGATATTCCCCTGTGTGTGCATTGCTGCCCATTCACCTGTTGGACGGGTGTTTGGTTTACTCCTGCCTCTGCTGTTGTGTGTGAAGCGCTGTGTACATCGTCTACAAACGCCTGCTTGAGTCCTGATTCCGGTTCTGCTGACGCATTCCCGGAAGTGGAGTTGCTGAGTCACGTGGTGTTCTGTGTTTCCTTTTTGGAGGAGCTCTTGTGTTGTTTTCCACTAGTGGCTGTGAAACAGTTGTTTCTCCTTGCCTGCTCTTTGCTTTTATGCGCCCACAGCCCTGCACCCAGGTTCCAGTTTCTCCAAGGCTCACCAACACCTGTTATTTTCTGGGTTTTGTTTGTGTTCATGTAACAGCCATCCTAAGGACTGTGAAAGGGTCTTTGCTTCTGTTTCATGGTGCACCTTGAGCCGTATCATATTCGCTATCCCAATAGTCAAAGCACGCACAGGAATGTAGGCATCTTTGTAAGACCTTTCTAAGAAAGACGTGCAGGAAGGGCTTGCCACACGTCCTGGGGCCGGGGCTGTGTGCTCAGCATATGCGAGGCGGCAGGGGCCTGGCCCCAGCCTCACGGTGGACACCCGGTGGGAGGGACAGCAAGTCCTGGCCTGAGTGTGGTGCTGCAGGACCCCTAGGCACCAGGCCCACACAGCCCTTTCTCTCCCACTCTGGCATTTTCCTTCAAAAATGATCTTAAGTAAGGACACTTGTTGGTGGCCTTGTTTGTCCACTGCACTACTTTGAATTAACTCTGAGCTCTAGGAAGAAATCCCATGTCTGCTCCCTCCTGGCTCGTGGTAAATACTGCTAGTGCATTTAAGTAGCTGTTATTAGAAGGGCCAAGAGATGGCCGGGGTTGGGGGGGACACAGGGATGAAAAGAGAATTGATGTGTTGTGTCCATGTACCAGCTCCCCACGGGGAGTGTGATCATCATGTACTGCATAGAAATAAAAATAAAACTGGAAAAAAAAGCCAAATACCCTTTATGAAAAAGGTTATTCCAATTTTTTCTTTGAATCAGTACAAACAGGATTGGGTTTTATTATTTTGCTGCTTCTACTATGTGAATTTTTTATATATAAATTTTACTGGTACATTTTAGATATACATAATGGTCATATTCATCACAGGGGTTTTGTACCTGTACATGTTATATTTTGATTTTCTTTTTGTATGATGTAAATCATGTGACAGTTTGAGTCAAAACACAATTGGTTTTGAGTTGGGTCAATGTGGTAAAGTCAGGATGTGTGCCACCTGCAGAGAAGGAAGGAAGGAAGGAAGGTAGGTAATCAGAGAGAGTGGCCTGGCACTAGCATGTCCCAGACAGAGCTTTTCTGCTCCCACCAACTCTTCATCTCTACTGCAAAAATGTAGGTGAGTGTGGTGGCCCAGAACTGTAATCCCAGCATCTGGGAGGCTGAGGCAGGAGGATCTGACGTTCCAGCTCAGCCTGAGCAACTTAGTGAGACACTGTCTCAAAACATAAATTAAAAAAAAAAAATTAAAGGGGCCAGAGACATAGTTCAGTGTGAAGACTCTGGGTTCAATCTCCGGAATCATAGAAAAAATAAAAATAAAAATAAAAAATTAACACTAAAAATATTTTGATGAGAAATTTAACAAGAGGTTTATATATTCCCTCTCCAGGGAAATGACATTTTTCTCATGAAAATGTAAAGTGTAAACAAAAAAAACCTGTAAATGGAAAAAAACTGCAGTGACTTTCCTAACAAGCTTCCGAACCCTGTTCCCACAGTATCTTATATGCTGACATTGTGGGGTTCACTCGGCTGGCCAGTGACTGCTCCCCCGGGGAGCTGGTGCATATGCTGAATGAGCTCTTTGGGAAGTTTGATCAGATAGCAAAGGTGAGTACTCTGGCTTCCCTTCTACTGTGATGGTCTCTAAAACCTTGCCCTCCTTTTTCTCTTTCTCATTATAAGTATCTCACTTTTTTTCATAAAAGCATCTTTCAGGAATGTTGCTTATAAAATTCATTGGTTTTATTTGTCATCGAGCTTTGATGAATCTCAAGCCCATAGCTGTGATAAGAAAGGCCACGGCATATAATTGTCGCATTTTCATGTATTTTTAGAACCTGCTTCTATATAATACAGCACACATATAATAAATACATTCAAGATGAGATTTCATTTGCAGCTCTCTCTGCGCTGTGCTATTTTGGGGTCTCTTGGTAGCATTTCCGTGTTGAGGAGTTAGTAAGATCATTTCTACTCATCGGGTATGGCATCCTCAATTCCTAGTGTTAAGCGGGGCTCTCCGAGAACCCCCCAGATAGGACACATACATTCTGTGCAAAGCCTTTTGCATCTCATTGTCTTTCATCCTTTGACTTTTGTGCCACTTGAACAGAAATGTAGGTTCATTGTTTGTCTGGAATATGCTCATGTGTGGGAAATTTCACACCTAGCAAAGGGTGACAAGTTCTCTGCAGCCGCCCTAGACCTGCTGGTGAATATTGGTGACAAGAGTTGAGTCTCCCTTGCCAACTCTTTGCTTAAAAGAACCATTTCCAGTCAACCTAATCCTGTCTCAAATTTTCTCAACATAAATTGCTTCATTATGCCTATTAATATTACTTATTCATATGTGAAGGCGTCAGTCCTAAATTTATCTCACCAAGGGGTTTAGCCCACGTTTAAGCCATCCAGAACCCTCCAGCCGAGCTTCTCAGGAAGAGGTTGCCCTGCAGATGTTGGCTGGTCATTCTTGGGTCCCGCTGCCCACATTGGCTGCCTAGCAGCACTCTCTGGGGATTTTAAAACACCAGTGAGAATGTAGCTCTGATTCCTTCCATTACTGAAGAAAGGAGAGTATGCACTTCATAGGTGCTCACTTACAGGAAAAGAAAGGTCGAACCTTAAATAGTGTATTCACAGTTTTCATTAATAAAAGGTTAGTTTTGGGCTACCTGGGGATACTGAGAAGAAACACCCCGGTGGTGCCCCATGGCAGTGTCTCCTCTGTGTGTATCCCTCAGTTTCCCCTTGCCCCCTTATTTAGAGACAGGTGTCATATTGGATTGGGGCCCACCCTGTACCAGTATGACTGCATCTTAACTGATTATGTGTGCAGAGATCCTGTTGCCCAATGAGATCAGAGATCCAGGAATCAGGACAGGTGGCAACAGACGAATTTGGGAGGACACAGTTCATGCTCATAACAGGTACTCACTGTGCCTTCCTCTAACCACTGGAACAAAGCAATGCCTGAGCCACATGCAGTGCAGCCTGGGCTGGCTTGGTCCATCCATTGCTGGTCAACAGGCTAGCACACTTTGGAACCAGGTCACAGCTCATAATGAAATGCCACGAATGTAGAGAGCAGAATGAGCGTAGAGCCCATACACAGACCACATGCTACCTGACGCACAGCCCTTATCCAAGGAACTCCCGATCATTACCATGCACGGCTACTAACCTCACGTTTTTTAAAAGCAGGGGATGTCTATATAGACATGTGGGAGGGGAGCCCGACTAATAAGTAATTGTTTGCCTTTTTATTATTTATGATATTGTTATTGGAATGACTAAACACAGTATCAGTAGCATTATAAGTAAGCATGAAAGTCCATTTTAGTATGTGAGCTATTAGGAAAAGAAACATGCCAAATCATCAATAAACATAATGCATGCTTAAGAGAAAGATGTCAAGTTAGTGTTATTGTTTGAAATTTGTGTTGCTATCAGAGGAAAAAAGTCTGTGTTTGGTAAATGCGTGTTGCTGTTTTACTTTACTGAAGAGTTTACATGCTGGCTGAAAAAAGTTAGGAATGGATGTAGGATTGATGCATATGAATCCAGTTAATCTAAACATTACAAACAATCCGTCTGAGAAAAATGAGTTAATGAAATTTTGTGTTAAACTTTTTTAACCTAAGATCAGAGTAATTACTTCTTGGTACTGAATGTTGCCTTATCAGATTGTTAAGATGTTTATCCACCGCTGCATATCAGATTCTACAGGTAAGAATCTGCCTTGGGTTGAAAATAAATGCAGGTAACGGTCTCAGAGTAGGGAATAGCATAAGGTTGTAATTCAGAGCGAGTTCTGGCCATCACTTTCCACGCTGGAAGATTTTGTCTACATGGAATGCGTCCTTTCACCATCAGTGTTGGAGATGCTCAGATGAAAGCAAATCATCCAGCTGTTAGCCTCCTCTGCTCTCCTGAGTGTGAGCAGTTCCAGAGCATTCTCTCCACCTTCCCCTTCCCTGCCCTTTCCTCTGTTCTTCCAGCCTTGGAAATGCACATGCAGGTGAGGGTGGTGGATGCTTGCTGGGAAGCTCTCCACATGATCCCCCCCCAAGGATGAGTGTCAGTAGAACCTCCATTTGATGGTCCTGGTTACCAATAGGCTAATGCAGGTGGAATTCTGTGATTTCTTCTTCCAGGAGAATGAATGCATGAGAATTAAAATTTTAGGAGACTGTTATTACTGTGTTTCCGGACTCCCTATATCTCTTCCTAACCATGCCAAGAACTGTGTGAAAATGGGATTGGATATGTGTGAAGCCATAAAGTAAGTTTACTACTTACTAAGTGATTTTTTTTTAATGTTAATAATTTTGAATTCTACTTCTTACCTGCAACTATTTCTGTTTTTCTGTGTACTGGCACTGAATGCATTATTGCACATTTAAATATAAATATGCAGAGATCCACTTATTGGTTCAGTGAATAACTCAGTCCAAAGGCTTCTGTAAATGGTTACTGTCATTATTATTACCCTTAGATTGCAACAATCTGAGTGAGAAATTTATGAGAAGGGTCTGTTTTGTTATGACTTTAAAAATTTTTTTTATATTTTCTTTGATGTTGAGGAGAAAATCTACCCTCAGAGTCTCTCCAATTTCTGACAAATGTAGCTCCCTATGATGAATGTAAGCATTAAGTACTGTAAGCATGTACTAATAAAAATTTAAAGAATTAAAAAATAAGGTAAAAATTCATAAAAAGGATAATATACTGTATTAAACTATCCACTCTTTTTATGAAGGTTGATTTCCACTTTCAGATCAACTGTTTTCCGATCCCATTGTTAGTACAATGTGTTGAAGAGATTTTAGGAGAAAGAATCTATAATATACTTTATGTCGTGTCTCCAGTTCCTCTGAAATATCCTTTTGAATTCTATTGTTTTACTGTAGTAAAATGTACATAACACACATTAAGTACATTCAAAATGTCATGCACCCAACCATTACTCTTGTCTTCTTTGGGACCTTTTCATCATCCAGGACAGAAACTCTGTACCCGTGAAGCCGTAACTAACATTCCCTCTCCCGGCCCCAGTCATCTCTCTTTCACTTTCTGTTTCAATGAATTTGCCTACATTAGATGTTTCACAAAGTATTTATCCGTTCGTGCTTGGCTTCTGTCAGTTAGTACAATGTTTTCAACGTCACAGAGCATGTCAGTAGCTTATTCCTTTTGGCGGCAGGATAATACTCCATCCTGTTAAGGCCCTTTTTCATTTATCCATTCATCTTCGTTATATCAGCAATATCATAGTGTATGTCCAGAATCTCATTAATTTTAGTAGACATGAGAAAACTCCCCTAACACTTTCTCATCCCTAAATTCAGTCTTCAAATCACACTACATTGGTGTGTCCCAATATCCTGCCACTACAGACTAAGGGACACCGCATTCATCCTCTGTTATGTATCACCTATTTGTCTTATGAGGAGTTGATAAGACAATCAAAAATAGGCTGTGTTTTTACACCCCCAAAAATGTAATGCCAGAGTGAGCAACTCAGCAAATTCTAAGAATTCTTTGTTACTGTTCTGTCTCACATGAAGGGGAAACATTTGTGATCCCCTTATTGACTCAGTACACAGGAATGTGTATAGGAGTTTTAATTTTTTAAACTAGTGAGGGGCACACTTTTCAGGAAGCCAGGCCACTTCTTTTATGGTTCTTTTATGGTCAAGTGATATCATTTTATCATCGAAGCATGATGGACATAGCTGTGCCTCTTTGAAGTGTTCCGGATCTGTTTTCTTATGATTCACACACAAGCCTCTGTCTACCCCCCTCCTTCCTTCCACATTTCCTCTCAGAGTGCTCTCTCCATGAGCAAGGCTCATTTTTGTGGATGTAGACTTCTTTCACAAGAACACTTCAGATGACACATGTATTTAGCTGGCAGAGATAAATAGGTATTGCCAAACATTTCCATTTTCTACTCATTGACGTTCTTCATTTATCTCCATTGAGTTCGCACAGGGTCCTCAAGTATTTTTAAAACAAAACTTTAAACTAATTTCCTCCTCATGATACAGCACATTATGAACTACTAAAGCTTTTAAATAGTATTTTCTTTTTGTTAAAGAATTGTATGATTGAAAAGCTTTAATCTCATGATTTCCTTTTTAAAAATTCATAATCAGGGTGACGTCATTATTAAGCTCTCATACTAGCTGAGTTGTTCTCTTGCTGGCAGAATATATTCACTGGGGCACACACCACAGGAAGCACCAGCACTATAAATGGCCCGCAAGGCAAGGCAGCTTCGGATGTCACAGTGCCGTGTGATTCTCCACTGAGCATCCATAGCAGGTGCAGCACATGCTAAGTAGGCGCTTGGTATGCATTAGCTGCAAGAGTAAAACGTGCAGCCAGCACACTCTGCCTTTGATGAGGTCTGTCCCGGTCAGACTTTAGTAGCCAGAGACTGGAGCGCTGGCTCTAATCTGAAGGTGTCTGGGAAGACACACCTTTCCTCGTGGCTTAGCACAGGGACCTTCTGCCCCGGGAGGAACTCCTAGCAGCTTCACCAGCACAGAAATTCTGAATAATGCACTGCCAGGGCAACACACCAAGAGTGAAAGGGAGAGAGGGCTATTGCTGATTGCACTTCTCTTCTCTTTAGGAAAGTGAGGGATGCTACTGGGGTTGACATCAACATGCGCGTGGGAGTGCATTCTGGGAACGTGCTATGTGGCGTGATCGGTCTGCAGAAGTGGCAGTATGATGTGTGGTCACACGACGTTACCTTGGCCAACCACATGGAAGCTGGAGGTGTCCCTGGGTAAGGGCAGACTGTGGATTTCTGTCTTCAAGCTGACAGCACAATGGGGAGTGACAGGTCAAGAGGCTTTTGAGTGACTGTTGAGGTTTTAATGACTTCTCTTGACTGTGTTGGCATCATGCTATTGTGCTACATATGTTTAACAGCCTCATAGGAATCAGACATGAACTCGAGGGTTGGGGTGTGGCTCAGTGGCAGAGCCCTTTGCCTAGTATGCACAAGGAACTAAACTGGACCTTCAACACTGCAAAAAAACAGAAAAACAAAACACAAACTCTCAGGTCTCATCTCCACCAACCTTATGACCTCGTGGTCAAGGACCAGATATAGATGCCAAATAATAAACCCTTACTTATTTGCAAATTATGAATACAGACCTGCATTTGTGGTGTTTTGTAATGCAATCCAGGCATGGCATTTCCCTCTCATTGACTTCCTGTAACACCAGCGCTGTTAAACAAGCAACTGTAATGTCCACCTTTGTGAGAAGATTCTCATACAAGAGATTCTCAGTGCAAAAGCTGTGCTGTGTAGACACCTGAGAGCCAGCACGGAGAGAGAAAACCCATATCTCTATATAGCTCAGCACTTTCCCTAAAACTCCCTTGATCTGCATTTTGAATAATACCCTCACCACCATCAAGTGTTCTCTGCTGTAATTCACTGCACCAACCATGTGGGTTGCTGTGAGTAGAGAAACTTCACATGTTTGTAGCTCAAGACCTCTAGATGTCCAAAGGAGTGGTCAGCGAAATATAAACCTTAATTGTGGTCAATCTCCAGAACACGTGGTTTTCTTTTCTTTGGAGGAAGAATTACTCAAATCACAAACAAATACATCTTTCTTTCCATTTATCCTTCTGTGTCCTGACTGCGATTTTCCCTGGAATCTCAGGCGTGTTCACATTTCCTCTGTCACCCTGGAGCACCTGAATGGCGCTTATAAAGTAGAGGAGGGAGACGGTGACATCAGGGACCCATATTTGAAACAGCACCTGGTGAAAACCTACTTTGTAATCAACCCCAAGGTCAGTCTCATTGTGAAGAGTCTGTGATTAGTCTGTTATTCCTGTGATTAAAGGGGAATAGGGACACATTTTTGATATAGGTGAATGTTTTTAGTTAAGAATCAGTTGAATTCTTTGCTAGTCTTTGGCTCTAAAATGACTTTAAGAGCATGTAGGGGATTAGTTAGGGAAGATGTTTTGCAAGAATGCATTCAAATGTTTATTAAAGAAACAGTTGAGAGGCACTGGCTGTGTGCATCCACAGCAAGCATGTTGATGCCGCTGCTGGTTTGGGCTGTTGTGTGTGCTGCTGGCACCAGTGTGTGTGTGTGTGTGTGTGTGTGTGTGTGTGTGTTGCTTGTGAAAGAAGCTCAGCTATGAATTGGGAAATTAAATGAAGAGAAAAGACGGTGCTGTAGAACTCAAAGGATGAAAGTCTAATGAGAGGAAATAGAATGAATATGTGAGAAAAGGGAAAGAAACAAATGTTTTAGTATTAACAAATAAATTTCCCATGTGTATTTGTGTGGGAATGTGCACGTAGGCACATGTTTCTTACCTCCCATGAAATCCTCCAACACCAGGAAAACTAGCCAGCCCGTCAGACAGTAAGGAGCCGTCTCTTGTGGCAGGCACACTGCAGGTTAGGCCAGACGAGGGACTGACGGGTCTCGGTTCCACCGGCTCTTCTCAAATTCCCACCAAAGGGGGGACACCGACTTTTGCTATTTAAAAGATTTCAAAGGGTTATACAGCTCCCCACAAATCACATGGCTGGTAAAGGGCACTGTTCTCAACAAGAAAGACTTCTGAGCCAGGACAACCAATATCACAAAGTGACAGGTTCGTGGACTTTTTAAAGACAGTGCCCCAAAGTTTCAGCTTTGGAGACAAATTTCCAACTAGCTAGGTGATTGTTCTGCAGATAAATGTGTGCCAAGCAACAGGACCTGTGGGATGCAAAAGGTGTGTACAAGCAACACTGTTCAGACAGGGAAAACCAAAACAAGGATACATGAGGTCACTTCTTGTAGGAAAAGCCCCCAAATCCAGCTATCACTTTAGAAAAGCTCAACCACTGAGAAAAAGTTAAAGTATTAACATATGCATTGGTACAGAAAAAATGCGATGAATGTGATCATTATATGTACAATGTATCAATACATGTTCTTGATTAAAAATAAAAAACATGCATTGAAGAATATACTTTATAAAAATGTCCATGGATAGGTCTATTATTTTTTCCCAAGTTTCAGTCACAGCTAAATTTTACTCACTGGAAAAAAAACACTCATCTCAGATATCTTGTTCTCAGTCCCGCTGAGGGACGAAGGCAGAGAGCCTGGAGCAAGCGGGTGGCGTTAGGTGGAACTGGCGTGGTCGGGAGGTTGGAGCAAGAAGGATAAGGCACAGACCGGTGGTGCCCTGGGTGTAATGCTTGTTTCTTCTCTCAAGGGAGAGCGACGGAGTCCCCAGCACCTCTTCAGGCCTCGCCACACGCTGGACGGAGCCAAGATGAGGGCCTCTGTCCGCATGACCCGGTACCTGGAGTCCTGGGGGGCAGCCAAGCCCTTCGCACATCTGCATCACAGAGACAGCATGACCACCGAGAACGGCAAGATCAGCACCACGGTAAGCCCACCCTGCTGCTCGGTGCTGGAGAGTACTGGGGAGAATGCGCCCCCAAACGAAAAGCAGCACAGCTCCTGCCAGAGTAACTCATGTGGGCAATAGAGCAATCTTGGGATGATCTCCAAGGGCACATTGCTGCAGGTTCTAACCTGGAGTGACTGCACTTCAGCTTTCTAACCCAACACAGCATTAAGTGCAGTTGACAACAGCGGCCATAACTGAGCCACCATTTTAGCCAAGTTCCTTTCTCTGTCATGAAGCAGGAAGCCTTGAGCATTGTAGTAAAGCACAAAGAAAGGCAGAATGTCCTTGGGGTCCAAGTGACATCGTGGAGCCCTTCTGTGAAGAGCACAGTTGCTCACAGTATGTGCGCAGCCAGGCGCACTCCATTGTTGTGGTTCCCACTGACAGCATTCTGACAACATGAAGTGCCAGAGCTCCTTACAACGGGGGCACATACACTAGTGTGGAGGAAGGACAAGGAAATAGACCCACAAGAGGAAGGAAAACAAACACAGTTAAGCGAGTAGAGTGATCCCAGTAGTATTGTTAGATCTTAAAACTGCCTCAGAGTATAATTCCATGTAATGGCATTAACTGTATTAAGGATGCAATCGAGATTAAAAAAAAAAGAAAGAAAATTTAACATTAAATGACTCTTATTGGCTACTAGGGAGAAACACATCAGGCTATCAGATGACAGTGAAGTCTCCAGGCTCCCTGTACCCCACACCCGTCTTACAGTGACACCCCTACGCTCAACTAGGGCTCAACGTTCTTGATTTGGCCAACTTCCTTGTTGTCTTCTGAACTGAAAAATAGTGATGTGACAGAAGACCGTGACCCACCAGACAGTCCACGAGGCATATACCAGGACAAGCTCTGGGGTTTGCATCCTAAGAGGTGGAAGGAGACTGTGAGTAGGGAAAAAGTCAGTGAAAAAGGTCTTTGCATGTGCTGTCAAGGGCCATGACGGAGACAAAATGCAATAATATCCTCAGGAGTGAACAGGGTGGCTCCTCCGTGTGGAATGACTGAGTGGAATGACTCAGGGAACAAGAAGAACAAATTGAGAGAGGAGGCAGCAGGGGAACGAGGTAAGCATCCCTAGGAGAGAAATGAGTGTGATGACTTCTGGGGACGCAGAAGAGGCTGGTGAGCCTGCAGAGTCATCAGCAGTGAGCAAAGGAGGACATCCGGGTGAGATGCACTAAGGTTAGGAGTTAATGTGTCGTTCTAAGGGCAGCGGGAAGCCCTGGTGGGTCTTACACAAGAAACATGACACATTTATGCTTTGGAGTAATGGGGCGAGAGCACAGAGGTTCCAGTGGGATTGTTGCCTTCTTCTGCTAAGACTTCAGCAGTGGGAGCTGTGAAGCAAAATCAGCGTCTGAAGTTGAGAAATGAGACCTGGTGAGGGCTCTGGTCTGAGAGATAGTGAGGAGCAGACTTCACAGCGGAGAGACAGACGATGTCATTAATGGAGATGACAGAGGCGAGGTGGAAGTCAGGTTATTTAAGACGAAAAGGTCAAGACTTCACTAAGGACATCATTTAGATATCTAAATGCAACTATCTAAATGAAGTATAGATAGTTGCATATGCAAGTCCTGAATTCAGGGGCAGTGTCCCATCCAGAGATGGGACCAAGGGAGTTGTTGTGCTGTAGATATTTGAAGCCCTGAAACTGGACCAGATCATGAGGAAGAAGATAGTTCAAGGAGGGAGGCCTGAGGTATCTGTCAGAAAGATGCATCCTAGGATCCCAGTGTTCATTCAGTTGCCAATGAAAATGAATGGTTCATAAAAATAATGATTTGGACAATGGTGACTTAGTGCAGCATTCATTGTCAATGTTCATGACTAATAACTGGGTCTTTCACTGAGATTTTTTTCAGCAGCTCTTCATCAGTTGACTGGTTGTTTGGTTAGTTAGTTGATTATTAATTTCCGTCACAGCCTGGTTCCTCCTGTCACAGCCTCAAAGTCAAGGCTCATGAGGC
>PVJO010002497.1:95095-142621 GCA_004026905.1 Hystrix cristata | reverse complement strand
ATCATCATATCACAGTGATATATGCACAACCATGTTCATAGCAGCACAATTTGTAATAGCTAAGTCTTGGAAACAACCTAAATGCCCAACAACTGATGAATGGCTAAAGAAGATGTGGTTTTTCTACACAATGGAGTACTACACCGCCATAAAAAAGGATAAACTAGAGTCATTTGTATGTAAATGGATGTTCCTTAAGAACATACTATTGAGTGAAATAAATCAGACACTTATTAGTACACATCAAATTGTTTCTCTGATATGAGATACCATAAGTGTAAATAAGGACAAAGGGGTAGAATAGATATTATGTTAAAAAAAGAGAGAGATAGTATTCAAAAGAGAGAGCTAGATAGGGAAAAGGGGGATAAAGAAGAAGGTTAAAAGAAAAGTAAGATGAAAGGGGAAAAAATGGTAAAGTGTAGCTACACTTGTTGCAAATAGGGAGGGGTGGGTGAATGGACAGGAGGGGAGGGGAAGGAGGGCAGAGGGGGGAAAACCAAGATGTATCATGTACAGGTACAAAATAACCATGTTGATTATGATCATTATGTATACAATGTACCAATACATGTTCTTGGTAAAAATAAAAAATTAAAAAAAATAAAAAAATAAATCACATAATTGTTTTTTTAAAAAAAAATGTTCAACATCATTGGTCATTCGAGAGATGCAGATCAAAGCAACACTAAGATACCATCTCACTCCAGAAAGAATAGCTATTATCAAGAAATCAACCAATAATAAGTGCTGACGGGGCTGCGGGGAAAAAGGAACCCTCTTCCACTGTTGGTGGGAATGTAGACTGGTCCAACCACTGTGGAAATCAGTGTGGAGATTCCTCAGAAAACTACAACTAGAGGTTCCATTTGACCCAGCTAGTCCTCTGCTTGATATCTTCCCAGAAGAGTTAAAAACATCATACCACAGCGATATATACACAACCATGTTTATAGCAACACAATTTGTAATAGCTGAGTCTTGGAAACAACCTAAATGCCCAACAACTAATGAGTGGCTAAAAGTGAATAAGTTTTTGTAAGATGAATTTTCCTATAAATGTATACATTTTAAGTTTGTAAATACTGGCATAAAGCTGTAGAAAGTATTTCATTAACTTTTAAACATTCTATATATGTAACCTGTAACCCTTTCATACTTAGTATGCATTTGTGTTTTCTTTTTCTTGTTCATCTTGACCAGAGTTTTCTAAACTCTTAGTATTTTCAGAGGCAGGGTTTTTAATGCTTTATCTATTTTTTATGTTTATTTACTTTTCTATACTTTCTTCAAGTTTATCTATTGTTTTCTGGCTTCTTAAATTAAGAGCTATTCCCATTATTTTTTAGTATTTAATGTTTTCTAATATAAACATGAGGACTACAGATTTAGGTTAAGCCATATGAAATTGCTAATGATGGACTGCTATTGATTTTTAAATGTCAATTTCCTATAATTAGCTTCATGTTTTTCTCAAAGTACAGCATTGCTTTCAGTTGTTTAGAAGTCTTGGAAGTATATGCTTATGATTTATAGACATTTATTTTTAAGTTTATTTTACTGTCTAATTATTTTCTAAAAAAGTTTAATGCTTGATAAAATAATTCAAAATTTAGTACCATACAAACTTTCTGACATGTACAATGACATATTATTGTTATGTACAACTTCAAAAACAAATGCTTCCAGTTCCAAGAGAAGCAATATTGAACATCCTGTCTATACTTAAGATAAAGGAAATTTCCTAGATAGCCAATGTTTTCACTGGTTTTGAAAAAAAAAAATTATACAACTGAAAAATATCAATAAGGCCTTTAATAAATTGAGAATCATAAAAACACTCTCTGAAGTTCAGTCATCTGGATCTTGGGAAGTTTGTATTAATGTAAGAATTCAACAAGAAAAATAAAAACCTGTGAATGTTAAAACTTTAGTCTTCTAGGAGAGATCCTGTAGGTTCACAGCTGTCTGTCAAAAATAAAAAACTATCTGCTATTGTGCCAGAAATTGATAGATGGTTAAGACAGAAGTTTTTCAGCAGTTCATGGACTCCGTTCTCATCAATGATTAAAGGTGTGTGGAACTCTATCCACTGTATATTTTTCTAGTCCTTCTCCAGCATAGGAGATAAGAGGAGACATTTTGCACTCTATCAATACATCATTTGCATCCTTCAAGTGGGGAACTCCTGGAAGGTGAGAACCATTTTCATCTATGAAGTGGCCCCCCGTATTGAGGACCCAGCAACGAGGAAGGGGCATCAAAGCGTGCTCTGCAGTGGTGGAGCTGTCCTTCCCATTCGGACTGTCCTCATTTTTTAGCAGGGAAAGCTCATCTTCCCATAATACCTCGTACACCACAAACTGTTTTGCAAACTGGAAGATGTCAAAGACAAATTTTTCCATCTTTACTTTGTTTGGCTTGTCTGACTTAATCATCTTCCCCAGAGAATCCACATGCAGAACCTTCTTTTGAGCCCCGTGGTGCTGCAGCTGAAGTTCATAAACATTGACAAGCCCTCTCAGAAATGGTACTGTGAAAAAATTCTTAGCTATGTTGCCTGCATTGAAAAGCAGCCCATCTGAACTTCATTTCTGATTGGTTGCCAGGGGAATCTCACTCTATTCTACTACCTGGTACACTCCATCCGCATGATAAAGCCCTCCAGCTGCTTCTGTGGGATTCATCTTTTCTGCCACCACAGTCTTCTCCTTTCTGAATGCAAAATCCAGTGCATGGTGGGTCTGCACTTTTAGCAGTATGTTATGCACAGGGTGGACATGAACGCACCAAATACTTCTTTGTTCCACATCCTCCACAATATTCAGGGCTGCAAGAGCTCACTAAAGATCACCAATTCCATCTGGAACCATAGAAACTTCACTCTTCTCTTTCAAAATAATTTTCCCATCAAAACTCGTAGGAGGCAGTATTTCCTGCTGAAAAATTACCTTCTCCTTATTTAAAAAAAAAAAAAAAAAGCCCAAAGTACTTGTGCTTTGTGAAGAACTCCTTTGTAGCTTCCACTGTCCTGCCACTGGTCCTTATATACCATGCTATGATGTATTTGTTGTCCTAGCATTTTGCAGCTCACTGCTACAGCTTCAGCATATGCTGTGCCTGGACGTGAAAAAGTGTCTTTGAGGGGTGGCAAACCACCGTTAGACACCCCCTTGAGATACACAACTCTGAGCTTTGGCGCCTGCCCACTAGCTAGAGCTGATACTTTGTCCGAGAAATGTAGAAAAGGCCTTTGTTTTTCTAGGCCTAGAGCTGGTCTTGTTCCGTAACACTGCTCAATACCTCTCTGGGGCAGGTTTTATTCATGTATCTGCTTTCTCTTGGTAAAAGGCTGGTTAAATCTTTCAACAGCCTTTAGAAAAAAGCTCAGCTCCTCAAAGTTCCTGGTCTGGAGTGCCACATGAAATTTTACCCGTTGGGCTACTTCCAGCTTATCCAGAACCGCAGCTCATCTTCTCGCACAGGTCTGCACAACCGGGTTTGAGGCCAGTAACATTTACAGTGCTCTGGTAGCCAAGCTTGGTGAAAACCGTGCTGCGATTTCTGTACCTGTGAACCTCCCTCTTTGCAGTCACTCATTTGTAGTCAGCTGAGGGTTGAGGGCCAGTGGATGGAGAATTACTAAGAGGAAAATATGCAGTAAGGGAGATTTGGGATGAACTGGCAAGATTCTTCCTGAAGGCAGGCCGGAATAATAAATGACCAAAGTTGGGGAATGAAAAATTTCCCCAGTATCAATCAGATATTGATGATGGGGGATTCTCACTAAGCTGACCCTGGAGGATTCTTGTTAAAAGTGGAACAAGGGGCTGGGGATTTAGCTCAAGTGGCAGAGCACTTGCCTATCAAGCACAAGGCCCTGAGTTTGATCCCTGGCACATCTCCCCATCCCCCTCAAAAGTGGAATAAATGAGTAAGTGCAGACCTGAAGGTCAGGGCATAGTTGAAAAGAGGATTCAGAGGAGCCTGAAGAGGCTTCGTCGGAGAACTGAGTCCAGGCCCTCTCCCTGTTGCAAAGCCCTGTTGCGGTAGTTTCAATAGTCTTTCTAACTATCTCTGACAAGTGTCATGAATATATTTTTTCTTAAGCAACTGTAAATTTGTTAAACTTGTAGAAAATTCTCAGTGATTAGGTTTTGAAAATATTTCTTTAGAAAATGTTTGTATTGATTACCAACATGGGCAATAAATAGAGCCAAATTAAAAAGGGTCAGATTTCAGCTTTGCACTTAAAAATCTATCTCATAGCAGTATAATGAACATTAAATGAATTAGTTAATACTTGTCCAGTATATATTAATACTCCTTAGTATATAATAATCCTCCAGTAAGGAAATTGACTACATGATAACAATGATTGTAAAAAATGTATGTTCTTCAAATGATAGGAATAGGAAAATATGTACACATGTCAAATATGCTAATTGAGCCATTCAGATAATATATATCTTGTGATTTCATGTGCTTCACCTTGCAATAATTGAAGCATATTAAAGTTTCCTAATATGTATCACCTAATAGTATATGTATCTCTATATCTAATACTATAACTAATCTTTCTTTTGTTTAATGTTAGTATATTTTTAAAAATCTGTTTGTGTCTTAATTTTAGACACAAATTTGTGTCATTTGTAAACAATGTAATTGTGTAATTGGATAATACTTTTTAAAAAAATCCACCTAATATTCTAACCAGTAAATTTTAATTCAGTTATATTTATCACAATTAGCTATGTATTTGGACTTCTTTTTCCTTCTTTTGGCTCTATTTATTCTCTCTCTCTCTCTGTCTGTTTCTGTCTTTCTCTGCCTGTCTCTCTCTGTCTCTGTCTCTCTCTCTCTCTCTCTCTCTGTCTCTCTCTCTCTCTCTCTCTCCTGTTTTTCTTCCTTTGTACTCTTATCTTGGGTGTAGTTAAACTTTTAAATTGGTTTTCTCCAGGGACTTTGGTGGTTCCCATGTAAGGATGATGCAGCATCTCTCTAGCAAGCATTTGGAAGTATGTGTGTGTGTTAGGGCAGGTTGTTTGTCACAGTGACTGTGGTGGGTACTGGCATTTGCAGGTAGTTCAGGGAGGCAGAGATGAATAGGGAAGGTGGTTCTTTTCAGTGCAGCTCAGTCCCGCACAAAACACCATTTGCATGCTCCTTGGAAAACATTGCTCTACTGGTTTGAAAGTAATGCACTATTTCTATTCTCATCACTCTTGAAATCTTACCATAGGCAATATAAAGTAATTTAAAACTCTAATACCTCCTTGAATAACTAGAAGGTCCTGTATCATTTGTACTCTTAACTTTCTCATATCGTATATGTTATTGTCCAGAATTTTACTTTGAGCACCAGAAAGTATACACTATTATCATTATTATTTTATATTGATGAAACATAATATAATTTCCCTATAGTGTTGTCTACCCTTATTTGTTAAATCTCAGAAATTATTTCTTGTCTTCCTGAAATTCATTTAATGTAGGACTATTGCTGGTAAAGTCTGTCCTCGTTTATTGGAAAATGTCTTCGTTTTATCCTTATCCTTGAAAGATCGTTTCTCCTGAAAACAATTTTATTACCTGCTTCCAGGAAGTCACATTCTCCGGATTCTCGTCCTGTCCCATTGGCTGCTCTGCAGTCTCAGCGCTTGCTCTTTCTGATGCCCCTTCTAGATGTTGGTGCCCCCGGGCTCAGTGCTGGAATCTGCCCCGTCTCATGACTTTCCATACTGTCCGTTGACTGCTAACTCCCAGACCTGTGTCTCCAGTCCAGCCCTCGTGATCTCTTCTGGCATTTGCATGTGCATTATGTATTTCAAACTTAATGCATTCAAGCTGAATTCCTCTTCCCGTCAAACCTGCTCTTTTAGAAAGAGCTTTCGTCTTCATAGTGACATTCAGTTGCATATTTCCAGTGATCCATCCAGAAGCTCTCTCTTTTATAAACCACTTCAAAGACCCACCAAATTCTTTGACTCTACTTCAGATATGACTACCTCTGACCATTGGCACCATTACTACTGTACGCACAGCTCACTGTAATCTGCATTTTATAGTTGCTTTCAGCAGGTTTCCCAGCTCCCCTTACAAATTCTTCTTATTCAAATCATTCTTTAGAAATGGAAATCAGATTGTGAGCTGGCTGCATTCAACCTCCCCGATAGCTTTCTGTTTCACTTAAAGTAATAGCGCAAGTCCTTACAGTCTCCCAGAAAGTCCCATGTCTTATTCTTCCTCCCAGTTCTTCTTTTCAACTTTGTCACCTTTTGCTTTCCCTATCACTCTCGCCATTCTTCCCGCCTTCCCCATGAGCTGCCACATAGCCTTCCAACTTGCCATCTTTCCCTCCTCTGCTTTCTTTAGAGCTGTCTGTCTGTTTAGCATCCTCCATAACTTCCTTTAGGTTCTCGTCCAAATATCACTTGTTCAATGAGACCTTCTCAGACTACCATAATATTAAAACTTGCAAACTCTCCCTTTTTTGGTACTACCATCTCCTTTCCTGTTTTATTTTTCTCCACAGCACCTGACATATTTGATTAAATTATTATCTGTCCCTGTCACTACCATATAAATTCTATAAAGATGGTGATTTTTTTGTTCCTGACACATAGAGTATGCTAAATAAATTTAAAAGTACACAATTCTGTGTGAACATTGATTTTTTCAGTGCTTTTTTGAGTACATTTCTCTCCTCTTGGCTTCCATTTTTCTGTTTAGAAGCTTGTTGTCTAAATTTAAGTTAAAACTGTTTTCTTTCTGACTCATTTAAGATTATCTTTTTAGTTATACTTCTTCAGTTTTCATTGCATGTGTCTTGGGGTAAGTATTTATCCTTTTTAAATTTTCCTGCTTGGCAAACATTGTGTCTCCAGTGTCTGTGAATTCCTTTTTTTTTTTTTTTTTTTTTTTTTTTTTTTTTTTTTTTTTTTTTTTTTTTTTTTTTTGTGCCAGGGATCAAACTCAGGGCCTGGAGCTTGCTAGGCAAGCACTCTAACCACTGAGCTAAATCCCCAGCCCCAGTGAATTCATTTTAAAATCAACTTTAGGATATTTTCTGCCGATATTAGTTTTCTTACACTCTCTTATTCTCTCCTTCTGGACATTCAACAGAGGACCGTTAGATCTTTTCACTGTATACTTCATTTCTTTATACCTCTTTATTATTACATAGTTTACCTTTCTATGCTGCCTTCTGAATAATCTGTTCCTGTCTACCAGTCACTGATTCTATCTTCAGTTGCTCTGTAGCATTGTTACCCTTCCACTAAGTTTTTAATATTGACAAAAATGTTTTTCATTTATAGAAGTTTTATTAGTTATTTTTAAAATCTGCTGGCCTTAGGCCATCACAGACTGGGTACTACTTCTTCAGTTTTTTGGAAAAAACTTTTGTCTTGTTTTTAACACCCAAAGACTTTGAAGAGATCTAAATCTATTGTTCATTGTTTTGGTTCTTGTATGTGGTGTGGTTGGTGATTTTTTTTAAAGTGTAAGTTCGTATTTACTTGACTTTAACCTGGGGGAGTGCTGTGCGACTATACTGGAGATGTTTTTCCCTACAAAGTGTTGGCGTTTGCTTCTGCCCAGAGCCCGGGTCCTGTCTATGTGAGATCACTTTAGTCTCTCTGAAGTGTTTGGATTAGTGGAGGTTGTGGGGTTCGGCTCCCTTTCCTGGCAACTGGCCCGAGGGCTCATCTCAGTGTCTCCCTGCCTTCCACATAGTCTGCTGCCTCTTCTCATTTTGAACTACACGGGGCTCCCTACTTAGTTTCAGCTCATATCATTGTTTTGTTTTCTGGCAGCTGTGGTAGAGATACGTGAATATTTTTCTGTGTACTTTAAAACCCAGAAGCATTTCTAAACAGTGTGCTTACTCATGATTTACTTGGTTTGTAGACGAGCTCTTTCAGAAAGTCTGGTTTACCTTTCTAAGGAAGCCATCATTCTGTCTTCACACCACTCCAATCAGGCTTTATTCTTCCTCATTCAGGGTCATCAGTAATTCCCACTTGCAGAAACCAAAGATTAGCTTTATTTCTCTCCTTCTCTTAGCACGATTCCTCTCTTCCTTGTAAATAGCATCTTTGACATCAGTGACAAAACCTATGGAATAGCTGGGATTTGACTTGCTTGATTTTCTGACTTCAATTTTTTATATTAGAGTGAACGAGAAGATGGCTAAGTAGGTCTTTGGTGGTGGCCCAATCTGGGAGCTAATCTTACTCGGATACACAGCCACACACAATTCAAGAATCCAAAAGAACAAATATAATACTAACAGTAAATTGAAAGAAATGTGCATTGTTGAAAACCCACTATACTCATGCACAATTTATTTTTTCCCTCAGCCAACATATTCTTTTAACAAAGAAGATGTCACTTTTTTGACAATCCGTCCTCATGAGTAGAAGGGTGAGAGACTGCTTCCTCACTGTTTCTGGTAAATTTTCAGAAACTTACAAAAATTGCCCACCTATTCATGCTAGCTGGTGTTTTTTTGTGGCACCCTGCTTTATCACAGCCATGGTGCCCTACAGGCCTACCACACTTTGGACCCTGTTACTTCATTAGTACTGAGTGAAGCTGCCCTTGTTGAAATTCTACAACTCCCCAAAAGACAAACTCTTTCAGTAAATAATATTATGGACTAAACCTAGACAGCAGAATCCAGAATGAAGTTATTTGCTCTGTAAAACCCCTTTGGTCAAGATTGTTGCTGATATTGATACTAGATTATGGCACTGGCTCATTATAAAAATGTGGGGAGTTGGATATATTTAATTCCTGTGTTACTTATCCAATTGGTTTAAAATGCCTGCATTGCTCTTTTATTTACAAATGAAATTTGAAATAAGATCAACCCTAAAATCTGATTTTTTTTAAATTGATCATCTCAATTCTCAAGTAACGGTCATGTATATGTACCTGAAAATTCAAATGGAAGAGTATTTTAATTGATTCAGTCTCTCATAGATCCAGATATGCTTCATAATATAGATTCCAAAGAAGCAAGAGTCCTATTTCTTACAAACCAATGTCGAATTCGAATGTCCTCTATAACAGCTTTTGAAGCCTACTGCATCTGTGTGAACTATTTGAAATGGATGGGCTAAAAACTGGAAGTCCAGATAATTAAGGTCCTTTTGTGGGGATTAAAACACTCAGTAATCACTAATAGAAAAAAAAATTATAATAATGACATGTATAGATGTTGTGAAGCCTAAAATAACTTGTGTGTAAATCAGAAGGCAGCCACATTTACCTATCATGCTAATTCTTAATATTAGCTGCTACTTCCTTTGAGATAACCAAATTGTGACACTTTAACACAAATAATTAGGCTATTCTTTATTGTTAATATGGTTAAATTTACATATTAAAAACCAACTTACTACCTTATCATGATAAGTATTTTATAGATAGAACACAGCACAAAAATGTTTTGAAACAGTATTATGTTCATATATAATTTTGTGAACTATAATGTTTCCATTAATATTTTTGAATTCCCTTAAAATTATGATGCAGAATAAAAAAACAATAAAGGAAACTTTTTCCTTCTTGTAAAAAAAATAGGTCACATAAAGTATATTCTAGTATATTGGGTTTTAAAAGGCAACTCTTATTTGTGATTATCGTTTCTTATTTAATCTTCATGAATTTAAAAGGTGAAATTCTTTGACTTTAGGTCCAAATCAGGTTGTGGTCATTTTGTGATCATATGTTTGTGTGATGATGGTGGTCATGGGAAGGGTAGAAAGAAAATATAAAAATATACGTTGTAAAGCTCTCTTAGAAAGAATGCTGAATCACATTGTTAGTTATTTTATTTTATCAAGTAAGCAGAATAGAATCCAATTATTCCAATTTTGGGTTGAGACTTGAGTTCTTATCCACCAATGAAAGGAAATTATAAATTTACTCCAAAAGGTGTTTTTCTCCACTGCCCTGGTGCCCTAGATCTTGGTGGGGAATGTGAGGGCCACCACTGCTAAATATCTTGAAAATGCAGGTGAATCATTGCTATGCACAGGCTGTCTCACTTATACACAGGCTCCCTTCAGGTGGGGATGTAGGCGTTGTTGTCACTTTTTGTGTGTGTGGGCAGAAGTGAGACTGTTCCACACAGCAGTCTTTATGGCATCCTTTGGGTATATCAGAAGCTAGAATCAGGGATCGTGGCGGAGGTCTTGACAACCTTAGAAAAGGAGGTTTCTTTTCTTTCCAAGGCCCAAGAGCAATGCTGATGTGAAAGACTAATTCTTCAAAAATGAGGATTTCTTGGCCAGACTCTTAATTTTCATGTTAAAACTGCACATACACAATTTTTTTGCATATATACTTTAGTTAATATGGATTAAATGGTTCAGTCAGAGTTGATGAATGTATTTCAATTAACTGAAACTCTAATTCAATGTCCTGACTGTGCTTTATGGGCTTGGAGGGCTAGCGTGGGTGTACAAGATATATCTGAGTGTTTTGGACCAAATGTGACAGTAGTAGAGAGGGTCGTACCAAAATTATTGGGCTTTTGTAAAATGACACGCTAGAAGAAGAGTTACCCAGTCACTTCAGTAATCCTTTTATCAAATGCTTCCTAGTGAGGGGCTCTGGTCTAATTTGCTTCTGCCTAGTTGAGGAAATGCATGTGGCCACACCTGACTGTAGTGCAGGGTAAACTGTATTGTGTGCCATATATGAGCACAAAGTGCTGGGGTACAGAGAATGTTAAACAATTACTCCTTACACGAAGAGTTACTGAAGAGAAATTTTAGTGTGACTTTAAAAATTGAGTAGGATTTCGGGGCTGGGATTTAGCTCAGTGATTAGAGTGCTTGCCTTGTAAGCACAAGGGCCTGAGTTCGATCCCCGGCACCACAAAAAAAAAAAAAAAAAATTGAGTAGGATTTCAATAAGTAGCGATAGAAAACAGGCACAGATATAGGCAATACAGAGTATATTCTAGAAAGAAGTAGAAAAAATACCTTATGTAGCTGGAGTGGCAGGAGGATGGGAGATCAGGCAATGCAGTAGATTAGGATTAGGGGTCAGAAAACACTGACTATCATATGAAGGAGTTTTGTTCTTTATGCTACAGCAAGAGTCAAGGAAGAGGGGCTGGGGCCTAGCAAGTGCCAGGCCCTGAGTTCGATCCCCAGCACCTGAAAAAAAAAAAAAAAAGAGTCGAGGAAAATTTTGTAGCAGTGAATTTATAGACTCAGATTTGTGTTTTAGGAAGATAATTACTGGCAGTGAGAGTTAATATCACAAACAAGTATTGAGTACTTGTTCAGGGACTGCACACTGACTAAGATACTTCTGCTGTCAGAGAATTTAGTCTTTAGGTTTTGTAACAGTTTCATCGAGAGATTATAAAAATTAGCTACAGCAATTGCAAAGAAAATGGAAAAGTATGGAATAGAGTCAAGAGACATGTCAGAAAAGTATTGACAGGACTTGAAGCCGGTTGGAAATTGTAGTAAGGAAGATAGTAGTTTCTAAACATGTAATTGAGGGGGTGCTATTGCTGTTTATTAAGATAGGGACACAGAAGAAAGGAAAAATAAGGGATGGGAGAGAGAACAGCCTGAGTTCTCTTTTGGAGCTTGAAGCGCCAGCATGAGTGTCTGTGAGGAGAGGTTAAAAAAGGAATTTAGAAAGGTAAGACTGAGAGAGGTAGAAGAAAAATGAGAACTCGAATTCTGAATCTGGAAGATGCTGACAGAGAAGGTAGCTGAATTGTGTCAATGGTTAAGATCCCCTGTTGGAATAATGTAGGGTTAAAAAAGGGAGAGAACTAGAAACATATACCATTATGAATTTTGGGAGAAGTGGTTGTGTAAGTAAGAGGAGACTTTAGGTATTATAAGAAAATTTAAGGAAGAATATTAATAATGAAGGATGGACAGCAATGTCAAGTGCTGTATGGAGGTCAACTAGAATGAAGGGTAAGGAGAACTCATGGATTTTTTAAATTAGAAAATTATTGGCTACCTCTGGAGACCAACTTTAGTCAACGAGTGGACTCAGCAGTTTCATTAGACTGGGGTAGAATGAGAACATGTGAGATGGGGCGATAGGGAAATAGATTTTTTTCACCCATTTAATCCATAAATATTTATTGAGCATTTGCCTTCTCATTTGAGAAGAGGAAGGAGAGAGATGGGATAGTTATATAAAGGGGAAATCAGGGTCAAAGAAAGATTATTTTTTGATGAGAAGAAAGAGCTTCTAGCAGAAGGAAAAGACAGGACAAAGGGAGGAACTGGGATTAAAATGGAAATGATAGAACCATGTTTCCAGTAGGTTAGAAGGTGTGGACTTCTAAGCAGAGGTAGGGAGGGCTGACCTTGGCTTGGAAGGTTTAGGGTGGGTAGGGAACTGGGGGGAGTGGTGATCTGAGACTGCAAGTCCCAATCCCAGTTTTAATTCACACTAACCACTGGTTTGCTTTATGCATTGTCATTGTTTGTGGAATGGAATAGTAGTATGTTTCTTTGGAGCAGATCTCACATTTTTTCAGGTACAGTGAGCTCTCTCTAGACACCATTTGAAAGGTATTTCCGGGCTGCAGCACTAAGATTCCACCTAGTCATTGAAGACGGTATCATGAAATGGAGCTGAGTGTAATTTTTGGTGGTGTCCCACGTACAAAGAGTCTCTGAAGCAGTAATGGACTTGCCGCGTGGATCATAATGGCCATTCTCCAGAAACAACTCCTCCTGGAGTCAGTCGGTGATGATCATGTGAAGCAATAGCAGTGTCGGGCTCTGAATGCGGAATAATGTAAATAGTATTTTAAACATTTTTAAGAGCTTAAGGCACAGTATTTTCCCTCTTGAACCCGTGAGCGTTTGGAGCAGGTGTTAATCTTGTAGAGGAGTCCAAGCTGAAGGAGTTTCCCTTTGTTTATTTCATCCTGAACAGGTGACTGTTTCCACTGTGTGAGCTGCAGAAACTGTTGGTAGGGCCATTAAGATAGTCTCAGTGTGAGGTGAAAGAAGCTGGATTTATCCTGATTTGGTTTAATTTGCATCAAAACTGCTTTGACTGTGAAGGTGTTGTTTAATAAAGATCCGTTTTTAGGAGTTTCATCAGGCAGGAAGAGAAATGCATTTCATACAGGGTTTAGAGCAATTGAGTTGAGATTGGAATTGACAAGAAAATTTAACCTTGATTTAATGCAAATTGCTCACAGAAATGAAGGAGGAGGGGTGGAGAGGGCACCTTATTTTCCTTATTGACGTGAACTGGGCTGACATTCACACAGCCTAAGTGGGAACTGTCTGCACACAGGCAGGAATAAAATGAAGATACTAGAAAAACACTATGTTGTGAAATAATTCCTGCTGCACACAAAGGAATGAAATTTGAAGTAGACATTCCTTTCTATTAGGAAATAAACAAGCTACACATTCGAACATTTACTTGAATTACATGTTTTCATCTAAAGGACTGACCTATTTCTCCCCTTCTCTTCAGATGGTGGTTTTTATTGCTTAGTTTTTGCTACATCGTCAAAAATCTTGTGTATTTCTCATTGGACATGAATTAATAATGCTTTACCTGCAACACAAAGAACTATTAAAGTGATAAAAAGACAATGAGTGTATTTCAGCTCTCCAATAAAAAACAAAAATTCGCTCCGCCTCCGCCCCACTAGACTATTAAATGCTCAAATATCCACAGGCTTTCTACAAAGAGGGTCACATTGAGGGTCTACTAAATAAATAAGCTAATTAAACCTTGACATTCTAAAACAATTCTGAAAAGTTCAAATTAATTTTTAAACAATATTGAAATAATGATTTGGAACCTCACATTCTTTTAAAATATTGTAACCCAATCAATCCCACAACATATTATGCCATAGTAAGCTACTGATTTTCTGATGGTTAGAAACACAGTTCATTGGTCTGGGTAGAATCATGACAGCCTGAAGGAGAAAAACCCACTGAGCTTTTATAGAAGTGACCAGAATTTGTAATAGTTTTATTGACTCTCCTCAGTGTTCACTTAATTTCTTTTTTGATAATATGTTGAGGTGTGGAAAATATTCAACTGCAATAATTTTTTATTTAAGCTGGTGTTTACCAAAGGTTGTAGGATTGAATTTTTGAGTGGAGGAAGATTTTCAACTCAATTAAAAAGGTTTGGATCTTTCCCATGGAACTCTCCTTTTGGGTTCTAACCCTCTTTAACCTAACTGTACAGTGAGACAAATAGCCACTCCTTAACCACTGGGAAAGACTATTGAATTTCTTTGTTATTGATGTCTGTACGAATTTTGGACATTTGAATGGCATTGTGAGTGCAAAGTTACAGGAGAGGTGGAGGAGATCAATGGGGAGGATGTTGAATCTGATTGGAGTCTAAAGACCTGAGCTCAAGGTGAGGGATCTTTCTGAAATGTGTAGCTGCACCTGAGACATTCTCATTTCGTCCACAATAGAGTTTCTCATCGCCTGTGTGAGATTTCCCAATATGCTTGTTAAAAAGGCAAATCCAAGAGTCTCCATTCCAACCTATGAAGTCAGATTCTCTGGGGATGGTGTCTGCAAGTTTGCATTTTTAACAAGATTCAAAGTTCATAATAAAATTTAAGAACTAACCCATGAATAAAGTCTAGACTTGTAGGTAGAGCAGACACACTCTTCCCCAAAGTCATCGCTCATCTCTAACCATTCCCAACCACTCATAGTTATCATTGTGGAAACACATGCATTTCTATCCACATCATAATGTTTCAGGATCAGCAAAATTCTCTGTACATGATTGTCTTAGTCTGTGTTGCTACATTAAAATACCACAGAATGAATAATTTATGAAGAATAGCTATGTTTTTCTCATAGTTCTGGAGCCTGAAAGTTCACAACCAAGTCACCGTCAGGCTTGGTGTCTGCTGAGAACCCATTATCTCCTGTTGTGATGGTGATTTTGATTGTCAACTTGATTGGCTTGATAGACAGGTAGGAGATTAGTAAAGCTCACTTCTAGGTGAGTCTAGGTGCTCATGGGCATAAGCCTTGGGCATAAACATCTGGTCCCTGGCCCTCTCATTTCTAGCTCTTCCCCTGGTCTCTGCTTGCCAGATTCTATGTGTTGAAGAACTTTCCTCCAGGATGCCCTTCCACCATGGTGTTTCTGCCTTGGAGCCCACTGACCTTGGACTGCAACCTCTGAAACCATGAGCCAAACTAAACTTCTTTTTCAAGTTGCAGGTGTCAGATATTTTGTTCTAGAGTGTGAAAGCTGACTAATACAACTTCCAAGATGGTGCCTTGTTGCTGCATCCTCTGGAGAGGAAGAATGCTGTGTCCTAACATGGCAAAAGAGAACTTAGGGTGAAGAGGGCCCAACTCCCTCCATCAAATCCTTTTTTGAGAACATTTATCCATTCAGAAGAACAGAGACATTGTGATGTAAATACTTCACAAAAGGCCCCACCTCCAGGGATTTTGGTGAAAACATTCAGACCGCATTCAGAACATTCCGAAAACATTCAAAATGACTTTGTCCAGAATGACTCACCTGACAATTCCTGTAGATTCCTTTATGTCATAGAGCTTTGTGAGACAGTAAAATGGATGATGACTATGACCTTGTCTGTTTTTACCGTTTTACAGTTAGTCACGACACAGTAGATGTTCATAAATCTTCATTGACTGGATCAGTGATAAGACACTGATCCACACCTTTGCCCAAGAAAGATCACTTTGTTTTGGGCATCATTTAAACATGGAGCTAGTTTATGGCATTCAGGATTCAGATCTACTGACTTTGTAGCCTGTTCCTTAGTTTGTTAGAACGTATTCCTCTAACAGGTCCATCCACCATAGTGTAAATGGAATAACTTTGTGGTGTGCATTTTTTTTACTACAGATGTTTAGTGAGACATATTAAGCATTGTAGTAGATTTTGGTTGATGATGATTTCTGTGTTTCTAGACTATCCTATTGGAAAATCTGAGTGTTATTTCAAGAAGAATTTTTATTGTTGTTTTTCAGGTGAGGGTCTCACGTTGTCCAGGCTCATCTCGAACTTAAAGGGTCAGACGATTCTCCTGACTCAACTACCCTAGTAGCTTGAGCTACAGTGTGCTACTACATGTGACTAAAAAGTGGTCATTTGTTAAATATTAGAAATGGTCATTGCTGATCTTGATAGTGAGTCCAACTGTCACCAAATTCCAGCTCCTTAACCAAAATCCCTAAGGATGAGACCCAGGTGTACATCCTCTTTAAAAGATATAGAGACGATTCTAAGGGTTGGAGTCTGCTTTTACTGCATGCAAAATAATGTTTTAGTGTACATCTATTTAATATGTGTCCTTTGAACTATTTGGTATTGCAGGAAGATCAGAATATTAGAAATCTTACTGGGACATAGTAACTTCATGCCTCATGCCAGTTATTTATTCCTCCTCCGCCTCAGTTCGTTATACTTAAAATTAAGTGTGGAGAGATGATCTCTCAGATTGTCATCAACTCTGCTCTTCCAGACACTGGGGATTCCTGGCCAAAGTAAAACCAGACACCAGAATAGTAGAGTTGCACAGGTGGTGTACATACCCTGTGGCAGCTGTCATTTATTTTTTCCTAAATAAATCTTTCTAAATTGGTGCTTGCACTGGGAATGCCTGTCAGGTTTAGTTTATTATGCTAAATAGTGCCCTCTTGGATGAAGCAAATTTAGCTTCCAAAGTCACATGGATTAACAACTTTCACAGCAAGGACATCTGATCAGATCACATTTTGCACTGTAAAGCTTAATTTGGGTTAGCAAACATTTTCTGAGTTCCAACTACGTCAAGCACTGTGCTAAGTTTTTGAGATACATAGATTAATATCATGGAACCCTTGTGCTTGAGTTACTAACGAGGATAATAGATGCAGAAATAGGAAGAATACAAGTGGCACATTGGCCATAATAGAAAACTGATGACTTTTAATTTTCTCGTTTTTACTTGTGATCACTATATTTCTAGAACTTTCCTTTAAGTACAGCCAGATCTTGCCCTAATTTGAGGTCTGAAGGATAGAGAATATATGAGAATGCTGTATTTTTCAAGGAAGAGAGAGGATACTGGAGGAATGACCATGACTGGAATCTGGTTTAGGAATTAAAAAACAGAAGTAATGAATTGGAAACACATGCATTTCATTGCATCTTGCAGTGGGAAATCATGGACACATAGGAACTGAGACATCTATGAGTTGTACAGAAGATCGGAAGTAGTGGCTATTTAAGTGGGCATTAATAGGGTTTATAAAGAGCAAAAATAATCCAAATTTCCTACACTCATTTTGAGTGTATTAAAAAATGATAACTTACTCCTCTGACCTGGGCCCAACTCAAGTTCAATCTTCAATTTTTAGAAAAGATGATGAGGTTAAATGGAAGATCTAAGATATAATAACTGCTAGATTTCAGGTAAGCAACCGATATGTTGGTATTTAGAACAAAATTATAAGAAGCATTGATTTTTGCCCTTCTTAACTTGGAAAATCTTGTATGACTGATCTTCATGTACTTTCAGAGATATAGCCAGTGCTTTTGGAGTGATCTGCCAGGAAGTTCACATTACAGTTGAAAATGAAAGACTGAAAATAATCATAGTGCTACAATTCATTGAGTGCATACTGTATGCTAGAACTGGATGTATGTTATTCTCACAATAGTTCCTATTATCCTAATTTTACAAAGAAGAAACCTGAGGCACAAAGATGTTAAATAAAATGCCATATTCAAACAAGCTGTAAGTTAGTTAGGAATCAAGCTCATAAGTTAGTTAGGAATAAAGTTCATAAGTTAGTTAGGACCCTTCTGATGGTAAGTAGAAAAGAATAAATCTAACTCTACTTAAACAAAGGAAAGGATGCAGGACTCTCTGCTGTAACCAGTTGATGAGGTTGGACCTCTGAAAGGGGTGCCCTTTCCACCCCTCTGGTCCTCACTTCTTCTTTCTGTGTTTCCGTTCTGCCGCCTCTTTTTCTTTGACTGTTCTTGGACACTTGCCTTAGAACCTTCAAAGTCAGCAGCAGGATGTAATGGGTAAAGCCTGATAAAGGCATACGCTTTGTGATAATTCACCATGTGACCTTGAGCAGCTCACTGAGGCTGTACTTACAACACTCTCTGTAGTCGTCTGATCCTTTTTTAATATAAAGTGAGAATAAATACTAGAGATCAGATAACTATTTCCATAATTCCATAATTAAACAGCCTCATGGTTTCTTCCACACACACGATTCTTCCAAATTTATGTCCCAACGTAATCCATACTGTCCTGATTCTTCCTGGACAGAGATTAGATAAGCACATTCACTTGAATGTGTGGCGAGTGATGATATTGTGTAACTTCTCCCAGAGTTTATGTCTTGTTTAAAGGAACACTTTGAGAGTAGGCGTCATTAACCTAGATAGAATTCTTCAAATTATTCTTTACTAGTATTACCCACTGTAGGAATTTCTGAGGATATCATTCACTTGAAGAGAAAATGTTACTTAATTGAAGTATCTAGACAACTGCTTTACTTTCTGCATTAGGATAGGCTAGGTTATGCTATAGTAATAAACACTCTCCAAAATGCCAGCGGCTTAAAACAAATTTCTTGCACATGTAGCATATGTATTACAGAGCAATAGAGGGACCCTGCTAGTTTACCACTGCTTTCCAACAGCATTCACCATATCAAACATTCCTCATTACCTTGTCAGATAAAAGAAAACACTCTGGAGATTCACACTTCCTGTTTGATATTCATCCTCTAATTTATGTGACTGGTTCATTGGCCAGAGAGAGAGAGAAACATAGTCCTACCTAATCACAATGGAGCTAGGTACACCATGTACTCGAAGGAAAGAGAATTTTATTTGACCAATTAATCACACATGACTGTCCTGTATTCTAATACCCTTTCTGGATAGACACGATTACAGAATATAATAAAAGCAGACATCTCATACTAAGGGTCATACTGACACTTAGTATTTTATGTGTATCATACCTAATTAAATCCTCTTGACACCTTTATTTTTCCCATTCTAAATATAAGAAAACTGAGGCACAAAGAATTTAAATAACTTATCTAAGATCCCACCACAGTCCAAGGTTGTTGCATCTATTCCTTTAACTACCAAGTCATGTTGCTATATCCTTTTTACTCATAGAAAATATGATTTCCTTGACCCATGATTAATTAATGCATATTTGCTAGAGAAATTCTGACTCTATATGCATATTGGGCATGTAAATATATATATTGCTCTCATTTTATAAGTCTACAAAAACAGAAGTCATCCATTCCAGAGAGCTTTTTTCCCAGGGGGCATTTTTCTATTTTGGCGTGTTTGGAATCTCAATGCATGACTGGTACCCCTATGGCAAGCTTTAATTTAGATTGATTTGTTTAGGAGAAATAAATGATAACTTATTTATAGAGACCAACATGCAATTTGACTTTAAAGCATGTTTTCCTAAAAATTAATGAAGGTAGAACGGTAGGTTGTTAACTTTTAATGATGAGCAATAATGAGGACGCAGACCTAGCTGAGAGAATCTTGCTGTGGCATTGAGAGCTCCCCAATCAGATCTGTGAGCCTGGCCCCTCAAAGTGAGTGGGGGCAGCAGCATGTTCTGACTCTAAGTCGATGTTGGCAGGCACAGACTTATGGAATGGAATCTGTGTGCTAACAGAGCTACCAGGAATGCCAGAGAGTGATCTTCAGAAAAGAGGAGAAATATTGTGGAGCTGATCTGGCCCTGGACCTTGCAGCTCATCTTACAGGCCCAGATGCTGCTGTGCACCTGGATGCTCTGCGTCGCTGCAGCCGTTGGTGCTACCAGTGTCCGTTCTCCTCTGTCCCTGCTTCTTTGTGCTGCCACTCCACATTCAAAGTCGTGAGTGACTTCAGCTGTTTGTCCAGGCCTGTGTCAGGTGTCCGTGCCCCAGGTAGCAGAGACACTCAGAACCTGAGTCTGCTCTTGAGCTTTATAGTGAGAGGCAGACCCTTCCGTCGTCTTCAAATCTGAGAAAGTTTTCACATGTAGGAGGGGAGTTCAGATGCTATGAAGCCAGTAAGAAAAAGACAAATGTCCACTGTAACTGCTCGGATGTGGCTTTCTGCCGTATCATTTTGTATGATTAACCAGGAAACTGTGTCCTTGTTCCTTGTCTAGACCAGCAGACTCTCACAGTCCTTAATGCTGAGGACATTCCGTGGGGTCACTGAGTTCACTATGCTTTGGAGTCGGGTGGGACTGGATCCAATGTGCTTTTGCCTGAAAGCAGGAAAGACTTTCGCTGCCTTCCTTTCTTGTGAATGGGGACGGGTCATTGCCCTAGAGACAAATAGAATCAAATGGAGGTAAAAGCCTGAGAAAATCACCTGTAAGAAACGAAAGGGTCACTGAAAGAAAGGAAAGGAGAGCTAGATTGCTGGGGGGTGCTGGCAGGAGTCCGGGCCTGCCGCAGCCTCTTCCGGGGGTTCTCTCCAAGGTGCTGAGGTTGCTCCGCGGCACGGCTAGAGCCTGGACAGCAGGGCACGTTCAAGGGCAGCCTAACCCGTCCGCCTCATCGCTGGGCAACTGCACGGGCGGGCGAGCGTTGAGGAGGAATCTGTGCGAGGCCTGCTGCTACCCACAGTCCAGTCTTTATTCTCGGTAGAATGACCAGGACAAATTCTGTAGATGGGAAACAAGTCTCTTAATTAAGTTGACCTGTCTGTTAGCGTCTGGGTTCGCTGGAAGGTAATTGTCTGTGTAGACGCTTTCTCCTCCCCCAGGCCAGAGACTCAGGCTGCCCACAGCATTCCTTTGAAGGGCGGTCTCTGCAAGTTCGCAGAGTCAGGGCTCCTCAGCCTTCTGGACCATCTGCCGCTCCCACATGATGAATTTGCCCCCCTTTCTCTCTGATTTCAGTTGTGCCAGATTACCAAGTTCTTTACTACTCGTGGCTTTTATTATCCAACCGACCATCGAATGCTTAATAAAGCTCCTAATGTGTGCCTGGTATAGTGCTGGGCACATGCAGGGCGTGTGCTGAGGCCACAGCTGTGTCCTTCCCCGCGTTGGGCTGTGCTTGTGCAATGCTTTATTGTCCTTTTCCTCTGCCTTTTATGTCACCTTCCTCCTGGTTAGTACCTTAAATTTACTATCTACTTTCAAGTTGTACTTAAAGAGCTACCAGAGCTAAAGATACATTTTTAATAACCTGGAAAAGAAGGTGAAACAGGATTTTAAAAAGCAAACTGAGCCGGGCAAGATGTATACACCTGTGATCCCAGCACTCTGGGAGGGTAAGAGGGCTGTGAGTCTGAACCCAGCCTGGGAAAGTTAGCAACTTTAGTGAGACTTTGTCTCAAAACGAAAAATAAAAATGGAGCTAGGGATTTAGTTCTGTGCAGAGGCCCCGAGTTCAACCCCCAGCATGGAGGGGAGTTGAATTTTATGAAACAAAGTCATTACATTAGATCCTTCCAATACCAAATGGTTTCTGTTGTTGGGAAAATGTACTCAGTACTTTTTCAGTTGCCTGTACTTTTCAAATAGATTTGACATGTTTTTGTTGTCTCCTGACCGCAGTTGGCTCACTGACTTCTGTATGTGTTCTTCATAAGGAAAAACAACTACAGTGAGATAGTGTACGTGAACATCATACTCCCTACAGTTTGATTCAGAGAATGCATTATTTGAAACAGAATTTTTTCTGGGCATTTGAGTATTTCATCTTTTAACTTCTGAGATGGTCAAAGCCAAGGGAACTCTCACAGAATTAGATGCCTTTTCTCTATTGACTTGTCCCCTCATTGCCAATTGACTCAAACTCTTGTTGTTGTGAGGAATTTACTGTTGAAAAGCGTGACAATACATCGAATATCTAAAACTATCTTAGAGAAAAACTTTATAAATACTGTAGGGAGTGGGGGGAGCTCTTTGTTAATCTGTTAATATGTAATTGCAGATTGAGAGTTGTCAGTTCTGTATGTTCATAATTATATAATAATCTTTAGAAACAAAACAAAACCTCTATAGGTAGAGAAAAAAACCAAACAAACAAAAAACAAAATCTTACCCCGACTCTCTAAGCAAAGAAATGTATTAAAATTCTTCAGTATTCTGGGAGGTGACCCTGAGCATTGAAATGCACAATTGCTTTTTTTTTTTTAAAGAGGCGAAACGAAAGTGACATATTCCAATGCCAAGTTCAAATTCTCCAGAGACTTAGGAGCTTCCAGCAAAGCAACACCTTTTCTAACCACTTGATGGTGTCTTTGCTGCGTATACCCTGAGCAACAAACCTTAGGAAACTAATGGTGTTTTAAATGGAAAACAGCAGTTCATTATGACTGGTTCATAGGTTGTTGGCAAAATTTCAACTTAATGGGGATGCAAGCGTATCTGTGTATGCTCAGCAAGGCTGATCCCACCTTCCTAATGGTGTCACTCAGTGCTATAAATTTACTTTGACAGCTAGTGAACAGATAAGTGTGTCCTGGGAGCAGGGAATGCGGAGCTGGTAGCAATTTCCAAAAGAGGTAAGGCAAATAGAGCCTGGCACATATTTACACAGCAAACATTTAACTTTCCTATTTCTTCAGTCTTTAATAGAATGATAGTAAAATAAAACATGGAAAAAATTTTCATTTCTTAAAATCCTTAACTCATAGACCCTTGTTAGGCATGCATGATTAGAAATAGGTGGATAAAAATATACCCTTTTAGGAGAAATAACCAAGGGCTAAGCAAGAGTTCCAAAATACTAGCTTTCTTGTTCTATGTTAGATCAGTATTTCTGTTGGCTATGGCCGAGTTGGTGGAAGAGTCATATAACAAGCAGACAACAATCTGATTTAATTCCAGCAGGCATAGGAAACTGCATTAGGAGATGTTTCTATTTCATCGTCTGCTGAGGAAGCTTGACCTTACTAAGCAGATTGCTAAGCGTGGCTTAACGGCATGTGCGTGAGATTGCTGTGTGTGTGTGCGTGAGAAATGGCTATAGGTGTTCATTCCATAGAGTACTGACAGAGCACAGTAGCTTTCTGCTCCCTCCCAGGGAGCTAGAATCATACAGCCCACTCCAGAGAATGCTTTCTTCCAGCCCTTGCAGAAAAAAGCAGATGAGAGAAGAATTGGGATTTAATGCCAATGAATGGAAATAATATAAACCTTGAGAATTTTTAGAGCAGGGAAAACAGAAGGAAGGCTTTACTACTTGACTACTTTGGTTTTTGTTTGTTTGTTTTTAATTAGCTTATAAAGGCAGCAGGAATGGAGGAGGGCTGGTTTCTGGTAACTGGAGTCTGTAGTAGAACGCAGCTGTGAGTAGTAGCAAGAGCAGCAGACCTGCAGTCAGAGTCTAAACCTGAGTTCCAGCTTGGCATTAATCATTGTTCTCCCTGGAAAGATTCACGTAGCTTTCTGAGTCAACGTGCTTACCTACAGATGGAACAAATAAGCCCTCACGTATACACTCAAGATATCACACAGCTGCCAAATATTCTAATAGCCTTTTAACATGCATGTAAAACTTGTTCCACACTCCAAATCCCTAATTCTGACTTCCAGTTTCTGTTAGTGACATGAACATTTCCCACAGTCAAAGCACATCTTATCACTACAGTTGTGTGTGGTATCAGTTGGTTTGAGATACTGATTATGTGCCTAAACTAAATACATTAGATTTCATTTTCTAAATTGTTACCAATACAAGTATTTTCTGGTGAAATGAAGCTAATTTGTCGTTTAATAAGCACATTTGTTTTTATTTATTGCTTCACAGCAGCTCACTAAAGACCTTCCTAGTGCAAGACACTATGTAAGAGGCTAGATGGGGATACAATGAAGTCTCTCTCTCGACCCTTGATAAACTTGCAGGCTTGGAAACGATTCAGGTGTGTCCATAACTAACTGATAGAAAGCATATCTCTTGGAAGAACTGTTGGCTACTCTAACCTAGAAGCATCAACTCACATCAGATTTTACTCCAGAAAGGATATTGCTTTCTCATAATGCCATCTAAACTTTACATCGGACTCTGTATAAAAAGTCTAGCTCATTATTTAGAGGGTGTGTTTGTGTGTGCACACATGTACACACAGACACATATAACACATGCAAACACACACACATATACACACATGCACACACACATCTCAAGTTTTCTTTCTCTAAATATTTGAGTGTAGTAATTTTACTGAGTACGTGAGAGAGATCATAGTTCAACCACATTATCCAGTCACAGTTTTTCTCCTTATGCCCTCTTCTGGTCACATGACTAGAAGTTCTGTGACTATTTTTCATATATGCTACACTTCAAATTGTTCACCAAAGTACTTTTACTCCTTGAAGCCAATAGAAGTATTCATCTCAAGTATATTTCTGTTGAATGAAAATGTCCACCTTTGTATCCCACAAGCTTTTATGAATTTCAGACAAAGTTTGCACACAAAAACTTTATTCCCCCTGAATGTTTTTATTTTCCATCCTGTGTTTTGATCGCCCCTCAGCAATGCAGCAATGAGCTAATGACATAGAAGGAATGAGTGGTCAGAAACTGCCCCTTCAGAAGCTGTTTGCAAGATGGTGGTCTTTGTGAAAGGAGAAGAAAACCCTGGTAAATGTCCAGCCCACTGTGGCACTGTTGAGTACAATTCTGCAAGCACAGCACACCACAGTGAGCTGGTTGACTGGCAAGCCCTTTCTGTTGGAAGAAAAATCAAAAGAAGATTAATGTGGCTGTCAAGCATTCATGCTTTTGCACATATGGCTTACAGCCTACAATAAAATGTCTAACTAGTCAGTATACTTTTATATCTAGAAAGAGACAGCTCCTTTTCTTCCTTCTCAGGTCTTCAGGTCAAAAGTGTATCTTAAAGGGCTCAGTAGTTTCACTTAGCACCTGTAGGTTCACTACTTTTAGATTGGTCGTAGACAGCACATTCTATCAATGGTAATTAAAATAGTACAAAATGACTTTGTAACACATAGTTAAATTTTTATACTAACAGTGCGGCTACCATTTTCAAGCTATTTTTCATGATAAACAGCTGCATTTTGAAAGGTTAATATGTGAAGTGAACCATTTTGTATTCGAAAATAGTCCTGTAAGAAAAATAAAAACAATCTCCTCTTCTGAAACAGTAAGGTTATATTAAATTCCAAAGAGCTCATATCTTAGATGTCTAAATGCCTGCTATTTTTATTTTATGACATCTGTGAATTTATTCAGTACCCATGATCGAGTTTGGTTTATAATATGGAAGTATAAGGAAAGAAACTTTTAAGGCCTTGGTATTTTGAGAGAGAGAGATTCCAACTGCGGGTTATACATGCTTTCCCTTAACAGATAGTGACAGATGAAAACAAAGTGCAAGAAAAAAAAAGTTTACACATTTCTTTGGTATGCAAAATTCCTTTGTAAATCATTCTGTACAATAAGTTTACACATTTCTTTGGTATGCAAAATTCCTTTGTAAATCAGTCTGAGCAAAAGTCCCTAAGAAAAAATGTGTTAAATGTATCAACAAAAAAGTGTATCCTCCTATTGAATGAAGAAAACTGTACATGCCACAGTAATCTCAAGACCTACTGGCTGTCCTCAAAGCTCTCATACCCTAAAAACTGAGGAATATATATAGAAAAATTAACTATTAGACAAGAAGAAGGAAATAAGGGTGGGAGAAGGGATGTAAAGAAGGGTAATGGAGGGATAGCTATGATCAAAATATATGCATGCATGAAAGTATCACATTGAAATCCAATGTTTTATAAAACTAATGTGCACTAACAAAAATGTACTTAAAGTGAGTAAATAAGTCTCTTCAATTTCTGTATGTGGCCAGAGGCTGAGATCATTAATCGAGAGCAGCAGCAACCACTGCCCTACCTAGATTTTAAAAACAAGAGAGAGAAATTAGTTAAATAGGCTTTGTGTTTTATGAACAAGTCTCGCTTTTTAAAAAAATTATCTGAATAGACCAGTTCTACATTTTATTTGAAGTGTTTAGACAATTTACTTTTAAGCTAATCATCAATTGAGTTGGATTTATTAAACAGCATTTTTGCTGTTCATGTTTTATTGTCCCATCTCATCGGTGTTCCTCTTTCTTTTGTTAATTAATAATTTTTATTACTCCATTTTATCTCCATCAGTGATTTCATGCTATACTTTCCTTTGTTTTTTAGTAGTTGTCCTAGTAAATGTGGGCTGTTATAACCAACCACTACAGACTGGATTGCTTATAAACAACAGAAATTTATTTCTCACAGCTCTGGAGGCTAAGAATTCCAAGATGGAGGCTTTGGCAGATTCCATGTCAAGTCTGCTTCCTGGTTCATAAATGGCACCTTCTTACTGTGTCCTCACATGGTGGAAGGGTGAGGAATCTCACTGGAGCTGTTTTGTTTCGTTTTGTTTTTAATAATGGCAGTAATTCCATTCATAAGAGCTCTGCCTCTTGGGCCCAAATCATCTCCCAGAGGCCCCGCCTCTTAATTCCATTGCAGGGGGGGTTAGGATTTCAACGTGAGTTTGAGGGAGCAGAGACACAAACACTCAGAACACATTAATGGTTGGTGTAGGGTTCACAGTGTACTCCTCCTTAATTTGCCATAATCTACCATCGAATAATATTATGTGACTCTGTGTTTAGTGTCAGACTCTTAAAACACTATTTCCATTACCCTCTTCTGCCCTTGGTCAAATTATTCTCACACACTTAAATTTCACGTGTGTTATTTACCTACAACACAGTGCTATCATTTTTGCCATAAACAGCCCATTCTTGTTTAGAGAGATGAAAAATAGAAACGTGTTTTATACTTACCATTTCTGTTGTTCTCTATTCCTTTACATAGATTCAAATTCTATTTGGTATTAGTCTGCTTCTCGTACTTTCTCTTCTATGAGTATACAGCTCTTCTGGCAATCAGTTTTCCACTTTTGTTGGTTTGAAGAAAGTCTTTATTCTGTCTTCGTTTTTGAAGGATTTCTTTTCCTGTACATAGAATTTCGTGTTAACAATGCTTTATCCCCTTTTAGCACTGTAAAGATGTCATTCCTTGTCTTAGATCTCTGAAGAAGTTCTTTTATTATTTAGTCTCATCTTTCTTCCTCTGTATTTGTGTCTTTCTCTGGCTGCTTTTAAGATTTTATTTTCTACTTTTTTTTTTTTTTTTGGTGCTAGGATCGAACTCAGAGCCTTGCACTTGTTAGGCAAGCACTCTAACCACTGAGCTAAACACTCAACCCTTTGTTTTCTACTTTTCTGGTTTTCATCAGTTTGATTGTGAAGTTTCCTCACATTTGAGCTTTTTCATGTTTATTCTACTTGTGGTTGTTGAGATTCTTGGCTTTGTGGGTTTATAGTTTCCTGCATTTGGGAAAATTTTATCCATTATTTCTTCAATTCTTTTTCTTTTTTGGAAAAAAATTATTATATGTTTATTTTAAACCAAATTACACTGACTGTTTTAATGTTACATAAAAATTATATACTTTTATAGGGAAATGTGATGTTCTGATACATACATACTTTGTTTGAATCAGGTTATATATATCTTCCTGTTCCTCCTTCTCTACCTTTTGGGACTCTAAATATGTATTATTAGAAAACTTTGTATTGTAATATTTTTGACATTTTCTTCACAATTTTTAGGCCTCTCTGCCTTTCAAACTCTGAATTCTGTCACTGGGCTTGGTTGTGGGTCCCTTTTCTGAGCTGTGGCCTGCACACAACTCCAAATCATAATCTGGACAAATGGAAGTTTTACCTGCTTGTTTTCCCTGATGTTAGAAATTATGGTCCTATGCTCTGTCTTTCCTTTGTAGATGTAGCCTTTACTACTTTCTTACATCTAGCCCTTCCGATGATAGTAAAATCCTTTCATATCTGAGCTCTTCCCACTTCCTGGAATGCTTCTCCCAATCTCTTCTTAGGAATGCTGTTGTCAGTTTTTAAAGATAGACTTAAGTGCTACTTATTCAAGTCATCTTTCTTCCTGAACCCTCCTCATCCACGTGTGAAGATAAATTATATTTCCTGATAGTATTCTGTCATAACATCTGTAGTTTCCCTTCACAAGCACTGAGCACAATTTTTAGTTACATTTTTATTTGTGTGCTTGTTTTTACTTGTCTATCTGCCTGGTAAATTATAATCTCAAAGAGAGAAGGGATTGTGTCCATCTGATACATCCTTGAATTCCTGGACCCTGGTACTAGATACTCACAAAGTATTTGTTGAGGGACTGTTGGGTAAATTGAGTAATGTTGAATTTTATACGCTACTGGGTATTGAATATAGAATAAGCATTATTATTAGGAAAATGCACAATTATAAGAACATAACCACATGTCATAGTTCTTAATGAAACAAGAAGATTGCTGTGAGAGGTGTAGCACAGAAGATGTATTGTCTTCTCTGTTTAAAAATAACAACTTTCACTTTTTAGTTATAAGACATTCTTATTGTGGAAACTGGAAAACATAGAAAAGTTTTCCTTGTATCTCTTAGTTTCCTTTGTTGGTTCACTGTCTTCTTCCCATTGGCGTAAGCTTAAGGTTTTAGCTATGGCTCTCTGCCCTTATCATCAGGCCTCTGTCCTTAGTCATTCTTATCTTTGCCTTCTTTTCAAATGCATATTTTTAATTCTCATATTTCCTCTGGGCTCTAAGCCCATGTATCCAATATTAGCATAACACATGACAACTTCACATGTGTTAATATATATCCATCTCCATCTGGCATCGTCTTACTCCAAGCTACAATCATTCTTCGCCTGTAATACTACTCAGTTTCCCTGACCGATCTCCTTGCATCAACTCTCAATTCCTTCTTCCATTATTCTCCACATTGCCAGAATAATTTTAAGAAATGTACACTTTTCCATGCTTAGAACTCTTCAATATTTTCCATCTCATGTCACAATAAAGATAAAACTCCTAGCCTACACAGCTCCATATAAAAACCAAGATATATCATGTACAGGTACAAAATAACCATGTTGAATATGATCATGATGTATACAATGTACCAATACATGTTCTTGATAAAAAAATAAATAAATAAAAAATAGTCTAACTATTGTTCCTACCTTCTCTTTTACCGCTCTTTAATTTCCTCTTGTGAATTATGCTAGACTTTTTTTCTTGGTAGAGGTTCATGAGGATTAAACCCAGGGCCTTCATGCTAATCTATGTCCTTAGTCCTTTTTAATTTTTAATATTCAGACAAGGCCTTGCTAAGTTGTCCACACCAGCCTCAAACTTATGATTGTTCTACCTCAGCCTCCCAAATCACTAGGAGTCCAGGTATGCACCATGGCTCCTAGCCGTGCTAGGCTTTTACTAGGTGCATCTGTCTTCTTCCTTCCGGGCTTCACACGTACTGTTCCCTCTGCCTTGAACACTTAAACTCCTGTTTACCTATTTCATTCCTGCATATCTTATGACATTTGTTGTGAACCTTTCCTGACCTACAAAGCCAAGGCAAATTTCCTTGTATTATACTTTTATAGTACCTTTATTCATGGCACTTCAAAACACTGTCATTCAATAACTATTGCAAAACTAATTAGTAATGTTCTTCTCTTAAGCAATACGATGCCCTCTGCTTACTCCTTGTTGACTTTGATGCATAGCACTATGTTTTGAATAAAGTAGGTATTCCATAAACATTGTTATGTGGACAGAACTTTTGGAAGGTTTGGTGGTGCATCCCTGCCTTCACAAATAGGAAGAGACATTTGAAAAATCCTGTGGTGGTATAACCGGCTCAAACCTGAGCATGACTAAGTCATTGTTCAATAACAGTCAAATTTAGAAGTGGGGATCAAAATGATTAAACAAGCATAAGCATCTCGAGCTACAGAAATTTTTGGCAATTCTGTAAGTTTAGGTTAAAAGCCAGGACAGCAGTGGAGCAACGAATGAAAATCTAGCTCTGGAAGAAAAAAGGCTGATAGAAAAAAGTGAAGTAATTAAGGGTCTCTCTGATAATAATCTAAGTTCACAAATCAGTTTTATTTATAATAAAGACACCAAAAATGTTGTCTTGGGATGAGCCTGCGGTCTTCCCAAATATTGCGGATGTGTTTTAGCCCATTTTCTGTTGCTATAAGAGAATTTTTGAAGCTGGTTGCTTAAGAAAAGCCATTTATTTTGCCTTGTGGTTCTGGAGACTGAGAAGTCTTAAAATTGGGCATCTGGCGTCTGTATCTGATGAGGGCCTCAAAAGGCTTCAATTCAAGGTGGAAAGTAGAAAGACAAGCCAACAGAAGAGGCCAAACATTAGGGACAGCCTGCTTTACAAGAACCTACTTTTATGGTAACCAGTCCAGTTCTTCAGAATGAGAACTCCCAAGAGAAAGGTGTTGTAGCAGTGAGCTTTCTGTTACTGTAACAAAGACCTGAGATAAAATAACATATGAAGACAAAAGGTTTATCTTGACTCTCAGTTTTATAGGTTTCAGTCCATGACTTATTGGCTTCTTTGCTTTGGGTCTGCATGGACACATCATGGAGGGAGTATGTGGTGGAGCAAACTATTCACCTCATGGCTGTCAGAGGAGAGAAAGAGATGAAGGTCGCACAATCCTCTCTGAGGGCACTTCCTTAATGACTAAAACCTCCCACTAGGCACCACCGCTTTACGGTTCCAACCTCCAAACAGTGCCCCTCTGGGGAACAAACTTTTAATCATGGACTTTTGGGGTTTATTCTAGATCCAAACCACAGCAGCATCAGTCAACCACGAGCCCTCTGCCTGTGTGACCCAGACAGCTTGTAGCTTTGGGGACCAAGCCACTTCGTGGGTTTTGGTAGGAACAAACCACTGAGGAATGTGAATTGCAGCTTGTGGGAGAAAACGACAGAATAACAAGCTCTAAAATGTGCATGTTTTTGATGGCTAGTGATCTGAATTGTTAGTATGAATGTTAATACCAGAGGAAAATTTGGGGAAGTTGCCTTCTTTTCATAGTTTACCTGATAGAGACCTGTACTTTAGGGATTGGAAATAGATTTCACTCCACATGACAACTTCGAAGGGATATAGTGAGCTGCCCTGTGTACTCTACCTAGAAGGATTCTGAGGCTGTGTGTAGGCTCAGGGTGTGGAACGATGTGATCAAAATATTTGAGAGGACCCAAGATCTCGTTATGGAAGCATTTCATCACAAATCGCTCCTCCTTCTTCCATGTAGTAATGGAACTTATCTTCCCTTTTCCTCACACATTGAAATCCACTTTTCTTTTAATTATTCAATGGGCATTTATTAAATGCTTAGAAATAGCCTGGTGCTATGTTATGCACTAGAGATACAAAAATAACATGACATGTTCTTAAGCTCTTTGGGGAGGATACCCAGCAAGAAGACACCTCAAGATGATTGTAAACTGCATGGATTGCAAACATACACTAATATATATATATATAATAGTATATATAATATAATATATATAATAGTATATATAATATAATATATATATGGTCCTTGCACTTAAAGAATTTAGTCAACAATATCATCATGCATTAAAAATTCCATGTTTCTATGCATGAATACTACTCTGAGGTGCTACATTATCTTTTCATTTTTTCCTTAAGTCCTTTTTCATTTTTCATCATTAAGTTCAGTGTAATTAAATATCAAAGACATGCTAAAAACCATCATTCTCAACTCATTTGGAGATCAAGATGAAGAATCTTGCAAATTTCATGTATCATAGTTAACTGTCATTCAACAGAGAACAGGGCAATCTTAGAATATGGGCTATGATGAAGTAACAGCTGTATTTTGACACGCATTGCAAAACCCCATGGCAAAGAGAAACAAATATATACCATTGTGGGGTGGCAGCTATTCAGAATAAAGATGGAAACTGTTTCAGAAAAAAGTTTTATTAAGATAAATCTGTGCATATATAATGATCTGTTTTTCCTTTTTTGTTTTCATTGTCTTCTCCTTCCTCCTATTTCATCCCCTCTATGGGGCACAACAGAATATTCTTGTCTTTCATTGAAGATGATGTTTTTGTTCTCTTTATATGTTGTGAATAGACTCTGTCATGGCTCAATGACTGTAAAAGAGAGAAGCCCTCAAGTTCTCTACTTGTAGTTGTTTAATCTTCATCTTCAGTTCATCAAATACTTGATAGCGCCTACTAATTTATACAATTCACACACTCTTTTTTTCTTCTTTGCTTACTACCTGGACTGAAGTGCGACTACTGTTTTCTTCTGATCATTAGAGGGGAAATATAATTAGACATTTTCCAAAGGCAGATGAATACATGTGAAGTGCGGAATTGGCTAGTATCTTGGCATTAAACAATCTTGTATAACATTCTTCATGGGCTATATTTACCTCTTCCTTTTTCATTGCACTTGAGACCCTCTTCTTCAATTTACTCGTACAATAATGTATCAAGACAAATAAAGATGTTGAATGCCATTACTTTTTCTAATCTGCTCTCACAATCTCATGGGCCTGGATAAAACTGGCATTAACTATGCTTCTGGTATGGAAAAAAAAAATGGGAGAAATCATCAAGCCAGTTGTTCGTTTTGAATCTCTGAAACTGCTCACTGTTGTAGTCTGTATTTGGATACTCACACTTCCTCATTTTCCCCAATATCTTATAATGGTGCTCCTATGCATTATTGGTGCCTCAAAATACATGGTAAATTTTTCATTCTCACTTGACTGAAACCAATTCCAAGGCAGAAATGGGGTCTTGCTATTTCTTTGTGGCCCTGGTGCCACATGTTCAGTACAGAGCAGGCACTCTGTAGCTTTATAATTACCTGTATGTGGTCATCCGTACTACCTTCTTTCTATCTTTGGTGAAGTGCTTCATGTGTGGAACACATTTTCTGGCCCTTTCTCTCTTGTCTTTTTCTGTATTTCGCCATTTTTCTGTATCAATATAAATATATTGCAGAAATACAGAAATTCAGTCAAGTAGAACTGTAAATTCAGTCAAGTAGAACTGCCAAGAAGCTTACTGATGCATAGATAATAGTTTTTGTTGTTTACAGTGACATAGGATGACCACCATCATTGTATCAGCTAGCATTTGATTAGAAGTGTATGCAAACAGCGTAACATGTGACTTTTTAATATGATTTCCAAGCTCACACTTAGTGGTATTTTAAATATATTTGGGATATTAAAAGCAAGTCCAAACATCTGAACATTTTACTGTACCTCTCAGGCACCAATCCTTGCACCTACATGCTGTTCTAAGAAAACAAGCAAGAGATAGCCGTTTTATGACACTCTGGACATTTAATTTGGTTTTTAAAATCATAACTATGAAACTTTGTTCTTCCATAAGACCTACCATCCTAATGAATGTGAGCCAGCATATTGCTAGTTTTTAAAGAATGTGTGTTGGGAAAGGGCATTCCTGAAAACATTTTATGTAATCTTTATTATTGTGTTAAATTGGCTCTTAGTACAGGCTAATAATTGTATTAGTGACAAGTAGACTCTGAAGCATGAAGACCTAAGTTTAAATTCCAGATCCCACACCATTAACAGCATGAATCTAAGGAACGATTACCACTTAGGCTCATGTGATCCTTGTGAGCCTCAACTTTCCTTTGTTTTTATTTCAAATTCCCATTTTTAGAAGAGAAACTGATTATTGTAAGTACTTCAAATGTTTGAATATTAAATGAGATCATGTAAAGGAAGCATGGCACCTGATGCATGGTAACTTTCAAAAACTGGAGTTTTTTTTTTTTTTTCCTAATTTTATCCTTATGTTTCCCAAGTGAAAACAGTTTACAAATGTTCACTTTCCCTGGAATCTTTATCCCAAACTGACTCTTAACAATTTTCCGCTTTAGACTAATGAAAAGTATCACTGATGAGCCCAAGCGTTGCCTGTCACTTGTGCCCAGCAGGTCTATACTGGGAACTCTTTGTCATAGGTTTAGTGACTTTGCAAGCTGATAAAGCAAAGAATGTAGAGAATGTAGTATTCATTGAAAGTGTTAATATTTCTGTAGTATTCGTTGGAAGTTTTAATATTTCTGTAGTGTTCATTGAAACTGTTAATACTTCTGTTTAGTCTATGTGATGTTTGATACCTTAGAAAGCTATTATTGCTTATAGTGGAGCATACCACCTACCCACCTCTTCCAAATAACCATGAGTTGTGCCTTCCAAATAGAAGTGGTTACATTCCTGGCTACCATGGAAGATTCATTTAAACCTGAAGGCACATTTGCTTTGATTTAAGTGGAGCTGTTGAATTTAAATTTTATCTCTTTCTTCTAGTCTACACTGGGAATTATGCATATAATAAAGGTATATAATGTATATTAAGTTTTCAAGATTAATGTGTCTTTTGAGGTTTAAACAGGAACAGAAAATGAAAGTAAAAAATGCCTCATTTTCTGGTGATAAATTTTGTGTGTGATGAATTTTTTGAGTCTGTAAAAATAATCTATGTGACATAAGTTTGATGAAAAAGGGAGAGTTAACAGCCATATTTCTCACCTCAAACTTAATCTCTCCTGCATCTTCCCACCTTTATTTTTTATTAACTTTGTAAGATTAAATACTCATTGTCAGTGGCTTTGGTTATTACATACTCATCCCTCCTTCACACCCCACATTCCATCTATAGCTTTCATGTGAGCAGATTCAACCAAACATGAATCAAAAATGTTATGTAGCACTGACATGTGCTATAGAGTTAGCCTACAATGGTGTTGGATGTCTTTATACACATAACAATTAGTACAATCACTATTTACATGACATTGAAATTATATTAGATATTATACATAATCTATCGATTTAAAATTAGGGGAAGACAAATACTCTGCTTTTTTATATAAAGTTTTGAACATCCTTGGAATTTGTATCCAAAGTCCTGTAACTAACCAGTCTCCACTAGATATGGCAGGATGACTATGTTTGTTTCAACTTGTCTAAATTAAGTTATGTTATTCTGCTGCGTAAGTGTAAGGACTAGGATATTTTAGGACACGGAGATATGGGTATTGAACTCCAAAATCATTGACTTCTACAAATATGTATTTGCCATTTGTGCTTTTTTCCAGAAGAGCCACCTGATAGTCCTACTGAGGAGCAACATTTTGGTAAGTGATAGAATTAGCATTGCATTAGTCTGAGCATCTTACCTATTTGTCTATCCATTAAAAAATACACGCTTTTTTCAAAATCTAGGAACATCTAAATATTTAGTAAATAAAAGGTAATTGCTGCTGTGAGGCTTGTCAGAGCCTTCTTTAATTTTTTTTTTTTTTTTTTTGTGGTGCTGGGGATCGAACTCAGGCCCTTGTGCTTGCAAGGCAAGCACTCTAATCACTGAGCTAAATCCCCAGCCCAGAGCCTTCTTTGAAGGGACAAATTTCTACTTCCTGAAGGGATTCCCGTGCTTTGGATTGTGAAAAACTGCCCAGGAAGAACGTCATGTAGCTTGGTGGTTTAGTATTTCTTTCACACTGTACACCTTCTGTGCTTCCATACTTCCATCTTAATTTAGACTATGACACACCCACAAGTCTTATTCAAATGTCTTTCTGAAAGAACTCCACAGTCAGGCTTTCCTGACATTGAGTATTTCACTCAGTCCTCTTGTTTGTCCAACTCTCTCCTTAGCTGGCACCATGTAGCTGGCTCCTTGCTATTCAAACTGAGGTCCACAACTCAGCAGTCTGGGCAGCCCTTGGGAGTTAGAAAGGCAGCCATTCCAGCCCTGCCCCACATTTGCGGAAGCAGAACCTGTGTTTTCACAAGTTTCTTAGGTGGCTCACGTGCTAATGAAAGTAGAGCAGCAGTGTCTTCCACAGTAACTCAGACTTTGTGTACTCTTCTTGCCTGGAGAGTCACAAACATGGACTTTTATGCCCTAACATCCAGTGTTACTTGGATCCCAAATCTGCCACTAAAAAGATGATCATATATGTGGTGAGAATGTTGGAGATCAATTCTCCAACTCAAAATATACAGTGCATTATTATGAACTGTGGTCACCACAGTGAGGTAATTTTTATGTTAATTAACTCAGCTGATTCTTTTTACAGTGTATTCATAGATCAAAACTTTATACTATACCCAATAAATGCACATATTTTATGCTAATTAATAAATACATATATTTATAAAATATTACATATGTATTTTCCTGCCTCTGTACTCAAAGCTACACTATTGACTTTTTTTTTTGTTTTGTTTTTGTTTTTGTTTTGGTGCTGGGGATCGAACTCAGGGCCTTATGCTTGCGAGGCAGGCACTCTAACCACTGAGCTAAATCCCCAGCCTACACTATTGACTTTTATGTACTTTAATTTGACCAATTTAGATGACCAATTGTTTGCTCTTGCATTTACATGGCACAGTATCAAAGTTCCTTCACATAAATTTTGTTATCTGATTGCATATGATTCTGCAAGATAGGTAGGCAGTATAATCTTTTTATAGAGGCTATTTTGTAAATTCTATTCATGATTTTCTAAAGTTAGGATTGGCATCAAAAGTGGAATTTATTTTGGAAAAGTGTAGAAGCCAACAATCATTTTGCCATCAGATGTTAGTGAAGTCTCCGGCCTCAAAATGGATCAAAATAATTTTATTGCACCATATCATCTGAATTACTTTCTCATTTATTAAACTTGTATTCTCAATTAGAGACCTCATATAAATTCCATTTTCCCACAGAAGGTGTAAATGGGAGAAATCTATAGAATATGGCTGAATCAGACCTAGAAACTTTTAGTTTTGCATTTCCTAAAAGTGCATTTATATTAGGAGAAACACTCCCAGATCTTAAGAGTGTTCCATCCAGAATTTGGTGTGTTTGGTTGAACAAGGATGCCACCAAGATTAAGTTGGTGCCGTTGTTGTCTTTTCTATTGATTGAACCCTAATCATTTATATTTCTTTTAAAGAGCCTGGTGATAAAGAAAGCTTAACTGTGTTAATGCCATAAGTGAATTTAGGAAAAGTGTAATGTTTTTGAGGTTAGCCCTTACAAGACATTCCTCAGTATCCTTCTGTTGTGAAGAAGTTAAAACCCAGAGTAACCTTTGGCTCACTCCCATTTTGGCCGACTCTTGTCTCTTAAAGGCAGGGTCATCCTCTTCCTTTCTGAAGCTGGACTTCCGTTACTGCTACCACCTCGAGGACCTTGATGTTGCAGTGATTTCCAGTCCTTCTGATGTGATTTTCATCTACATACAAACATTCCTTAATGCCATCTATCCAAAATTAAAAAAAAAATCTCCAGCGACTCTTCATCATCTTCCAAATACCACCCCGTTCCTTTAAAGAATCGTTTATAGGCATGAGTCCTCTTTTTTATTTCCTGTTCTGTTATAACCTGGGCTATCTGGTGAAGTACATTATCTGCCGTGTTTCATGGAACAGCTGTTTATCCAGCTTCGCGAAGATCTCTGTCTACATTGCTCCTTTAATCCAGAATTCATCTCACCTTTCTCTCTGGGCCATTCTACATAGTCAGTCACTGTTTTTTAAAAATTACATTGTTCTACTGCTTCCGTGCTGTGAATGTGTCCTGGCATTTCTTCTGTCCGATGCCGCCTCCTCTGTCCATCTCTAAGGTGTAGAGGCTGATTGTTGAAGAACTTGCTGGATGAATTTTCTCCTTCTGATTTTCCTAGGTGATTTTTTTCTGGTTTCGTGTGTTTAAGACCATGAATATGCTGCTAACCCCTAAATTTGTATCTGCAGCCTGATTGCTCTCTCTTGCTCAGGACTTGTATATTCAGCTTTACATCCCACCAAACCTCCTCTTGTGCTTGTCTTCCCATCTCTAAAAAGCTGTCATGTGTGACAACTTCTGCTGCAGCACTTCATTTGGGCCACTGTCCTTTTTCTCTCGGATGCCTGTGATGGCCTCCTACCTGGTTTCTTTGCTGCGGTCTTTCTCTGCTCTGCTCTGTCCCCCACAGAGCAGTCGGAGGACTACGTTCACCAGCTACTGTTTAAAACCTCAGAGCACGAATGCTAGAGATTTCATATTCCTTTTTTCATAATCAATACTCATTTACTAATGTAATCAATGTTTGTTTAGTACGTATGTATCACAATTGCAAAAGCAAATCAATTAGCCTACTAGACAGGGTGCTGCCTTGTATATTGGCTAATTTGACCCTCACAATTTGATTCCAAAATTTGACTCGATTTAAATATAAAGATATTGCAAGCCTGTTTATAAGTACCAATATTTAATTCAGATTTATACCATAATTAATGAATTTGGATTAATGAACTTTGGATTTGTTGGGGTTTTTTTTTTAGTAAAAGCCGTTTTTACTTGATTCCTTATTTTTAAATATGACAGTGTTAAAGTATTTATTGTTTATTCTACTATCCTTATTTTAGTTGGACTACAATGTTTACTTCATCAGTATTGAAGAGGTGACACATTATGATTCATTTACATCATTTCATCACCTGTGACTCTTTTATTATTTTTTGGACATATTTCACACCAAACCATTTTCCAATGTCAAATTTTATAAAAAAGATATTATTCTTTCAGCAATTTTGGTCAATAAATATTAGTATGAGAAGTTTTAGCTAGTGTTAATTTTACCTTCCATTAATTATTTCTCTATAATTTTAATTTCCTCCTAAGTAAAATTTTACCTTTTTTTTTGGATCACCAATTATGTGAATCTTTTAATCTTTCTGAGTATTTCTTAATTTAATTCAAAAAAGAACTTCAGTGTTATGTATATCCTTAGTATTCTATTTCATTTCTCATGGTAATACTCACATAATCTTATTTTATTCATGTTAAATTGTATTTTTTGTTGAATGTCCTCATTGTCAGAATGCCAAGGTTAAAATAATCTATAATTTTAGTTACTCATTATTTTTCCCTCTCAGTCATGATATCAGAGCTGTAACCATTAAAAATTGCTTAATAGATTTGACTACACATGGAAATTGAGAAGGCCTAGAGGCAGCTCCAGGAGCAAACATACATTTAAGGAAAAAGGACAGATTTTTTTTTTTTTTTTTTTTGGTGCTGGGGATCAAACTCGGGTCCTTGTGCTTGCAAGACAAGCACTCTAATCACTGAGCTAAATCCCCAGCCCCAAGGACAGATTTCTTTTGGCAAAACATTTTATGTAAGTTTGACCTGTGATACACTGGGCAAGAGCACTTTCCTTACTTTGAACTTTTATGTCCCGTGGCAATCCAATCTGGCTTACTCTCGCAGGTAGGATGGACTGTCTGTTGGCACAAAATATTACAATAAATTTCTTTCTCATTTGTGTGAGAAAGAGCCTTTAGAAGCTGAGTGAATTAAAAAAATATGATTTTCTTACAACAAACTCCTTCATTTTTACTTTTGGTAGGTTAGTTTAAGTTACTGAAATGTGTGTATCTTTCATTGATTATTTCTTGAAATAGTTTGGGCTATTTGTCTAACTTCCAAATTATTAAAAAAGCTGAGGTGGCTACCAGGGTCTTTGAGTGTGTTGAAATGATGGCAACCACAATAATAAAATAGTTATAGCAGTTGCTATGTGTTGAATACTATTCTCTTTCTTGCTGCTTTCCATATGCTTACTCATGTCTACCCATTTTATAGATAAGGTAACCAAGGCATATAGACCTTAAGTAACTTGCACAATTAAACACAGTGACAATTGTTGACACAAACTGCATAAAGTTGTTTTGCATAAAGTTTTAAGACAGACTTTGTGTCTTGTTTTTATGTAAAAAGAACTTTGATTCTCTTCCATGGGTATGGGAGAACCTATAATTTTCCATTGACGTATCCTTGCTGCTCATAGCTAGATGGAAGGAATTTTGAAGCATTTGATTACAGCAGGGTTCAATCTCATCCTTTGTTTTATTCATGGCAACCAGTCCCAGTAGGAAAACAAAAGTGATTTCTCCCTATCAGGCTGAGACCACAGTCCTACTCCTTCTACTTAGGCCTCTTTCAGAACATACTTCTTGGTTCTTCCCTATAGTGCATGCATGTTGTTTTAGGTAACCAACCTGTCAAAACAAAACTTGCATATTATCAAGCTATCAAGTTAGTGTGGACAAACTACATGCAAAGTGATTAAATTCCTATTACATAAATGAGAATGTTACATTTTTCCTGGCATTCGTACATTCCTGCTTCTCTCTCTCTCTCTCTCATCTCTGATTCTTCTTTTTCCTACCTCACTCCCACTCTGACCCTGAATCAAGCTACTCTCCTGGGTGACACTCATCTTCCTTTTGCTCTCTGCAGAAAAATCATACATACACCTGTGAATTCTGGTTGACTGTTCTTTATGTAATGTGTATACAAGCATGCCTGCTAGAATTGCTCTGGTTTCTGCCCCAGGAATTTTACTACTTCTATCTTTGTACAGTCCTTGAGATTGACTTTTCACCTCACTGGTGGTTCTGGGCTCCTTCCACTGTGATTCAGAATAGTCTACAGCTTGTATCCCATAGCCATTCTTTCTTTACCTCCAGCAGGGATAGGCATTTCTATTCAATACCCATTTATGCAGGACCCATCCAATGCCACAGTTTCGGTAACAGGGTCCCTTGGGTATCATCTGTAATTTCCTTGATTCAGGAATTAGGAGGCTAGACTCATAGCGGGAAAGGATTGAGTCAATCAAGTTCTTAGTGCTGAGCCAGGATCAACCTCAGATCTTAGAATCTGTGCTTTTTTGGGATCATGTGATTTTGCCCTTACACTTTCAATTTGCAGGTTTTGGGTGTACCTAGGGTTTCACAATAGTCTTACATTTTCCCTAAACGAGTTAACAAGTATCCCCAACTTTGGTTATTTGATAGCAAGAATTCCTTATGCAAAATGAATCCTGATTCTTACCTTATTTTTCAATAGGCGACTAAGGACATCTTGGTCATATTTGCATGTTAACCAGAGTCCCCATCTATTTGTCTCTACTTCTTTAGCCACGCATTCGCATTTGCTTTTTATTACAGTTTGGTTTGTTTTTGTGTAGGGTAAAAACAGACTAAGTAAGTATAAAGTGAAGAGGTCAGGAATACTTATACATAAATTAAGTGGAAGAGGTTATCTCTAGGGGTTTATATGCACAAACCTGTAGCCATCTTTTCAACAGTAAACCGTGCTTGGGAATATTCTGATAAATATGCTAGCCAAGCCTGAGCCCATTCCAGCAGGTGGGAGGGAAAAGGAGTTCTAAAAATTAGAATTGTTTTAAGTAAAAGAAATTCCAATAACTTAATCATTAAGTTATACTCCTCTTTCTAAGGTACTTATTTCAAATGGAAATAAGTTTATATGACATCCTGTGAATATGAAAAGTTTAGAAATTCTTCCTTTTCTCTCAGAACGGAAGGGTAGCCTGCTACATAAATTTTAGGAGCTGTGATGTTCTTTGCAGTGTTCCAAACCTGACTTAAAACGGCAGGCTGGATCATTGAGGAACATAATTTTCCACTCATTGAATAAAGCTCTTGGTTCAGACACAAGCACTCTTAATGGGAAAGTCCAACCTCCTGAAATAATTTTATTTTTGAAACATAGATAAATAATATCTCGTTGGTTGAAACCCTGCTGAGAAAACTGTATGCTATAAACTATATTGCTGGTAGGTGAATGTCTGATGTGGCTTGAAAATGTGAAGTGGAAATAAGTAACAAGGAAGACCAAGTAATAGAAATTTCAAATGGGAACCTGAAAATTAGTTCATCTATTTCATCTTTATTTTTCATTCTTTGGTGGTTTTATTTCTTTAAATATTAGGTCATTTCTTTAGTTATTGAAAAATAAATCTCTGTAAATACTGATAAAGGAGAACTATATCTAATTAGAAATCTGAGAAAAGAATACATTCTGATCAGTTTAAATTGTGTGAAAATTTTTGTTATAGTATCTATTTGTAGATATTTAAATTTTTCACAAATAAAATAATAATTACTATCAAAATAGAAATTTCTATGATGGCAATACAATGGAGTAAGTCATTCTTTCTATGAATCACTGTTATCTCAATTTAATTATTATACTGAAAAGAGCAAGTAATTATTCCATACCAGTTTTTTGATCTTCTTCAAGAACTCTTGGGAGTTGGAGTCATTCATAAAAATAAAAATATAGCAAAGAACAGTATTTAAAAATATTTCTGATATAATACTGAGAGTATTTTTATGTTTGAAAGTATTTAAGTCATAAAAGAATGAATTATTTTTAGTTTTCTTTAGAAATCTTACATAAAAGCAAAAATGAGAGATGTGTAGCTACAAGCAAAATTTGTATTGAAATTTAGTGTTGTTCATGAATTTTTATGTGTATTTAGCTAATGAATATACTTAATGTTCCGTATTGAAACCTTCATGTTCTAGAATGGATTGTGTTTGAGATAGAAATGCAGTAAATGTGCAAGTAATTTTCATAGTTGTATATTCCTCAAGAAAGAGTTCCCTTTAAAAATAATAAATACTTCTTAGAATATGCTTCACAAACATCTGTGTTTGTTTTGAGCATTCAAAATACCAACTTGTTCTGAATTTGTGAGAGTAATGTGTGCATGTGCATGTGTGTGAAAGACAGAGAGAGTCAATGGATTTTATTGTCATGGTATCAATGTATATATAAACACTTCTTCTGGAAGAAGTTAGTGGGTACCACCTAAATTGAATCCCATCAGGAGCTACTATCAAATAATTACTTTAGTCATTCATTAACTGTGAAGAAGACCTGTCCTTACTGTCCAGATGTTTTTCTTAAATGTTGCATTCAGGAGTAATCTTTATTTTTGTCAAATAATTCTGATTAAAGATAATTTCTGTATAACATTGATACTTTCCTTTAATACCTGATTAGTGATGTTGTGCCACCCGGACAACTACTGACTAAAATAATCATTAATTATTTGTTATACTTTTAGTAACATAGTTAAATGTTCTTTTCCAAAATACAATTCAGCAGGTCCCTGAACCACACCGATACTATTGTGGAATAGGGTGTTCTCTGCTTATTTTCGCATCATTTCAATGATGATTTGGCAGCCATCCATGGAGACAATGTCTTCATGTGAGCTTTGGGATCTAGGTAGAAGGTACATTCTCTGGAAGAGCCCAAGACCAAGGATGGCCATTTTGAGATGGCAAAACCTGCCTAGGCGGCAGGCTTCATATCTGTGCCACTCACTACAGACCTATAAACACCTTGATTCCCCTATATGCCCTTTCATATCTGTTTGGACTTCGTCCTGCCACCAGCACTGTCCACTAGTGGATTCAGCAGGTGACACATCTGTGTCAGTCTTAGATAACAGGTCTTCCAAACTTGGTCTGGGCTCTGGATCTGGAAGCTATAGTTGAGCAATTCCAGCTTTCCTGAACCATTGTTGAGGATCAGTTCTGCTCACCCAGTGACCCTGGGAGTAATCCTAGGGACCAGTAAGAACTGTGTCTTTCTCTGCACTGGCAACAGAGATAATGTCTGTAGATCTACTGTGATTCTTGTCTCCATGCCTGCTCTCTGGACCAAGGTACTACAGACAGCCCCATCTTCTCAGAGTCCTCGCTGAGACATGCCCGTTTAAAGCCTAATAATAGGCCCACCCATGACAGGCTCCACTGCACACCCAACAGAAGCCACATGAGCAGATTACAACTATATTTGACTGAAACCTTAGAGGCAATCCCATTGTCCTGGGAACATAGCAGGAGAAATTCTTTACTTATTGAAATTATTCTGTAAAGAATAGATGCAGCATTTGCCCTCCAACCACAGAGGAAGTAAGCAAGGCACAAAGAAATGATAGAAACATCATAAATTAATGAACAAAATAGCCATAAAAATTCTTATGTATCAGTGATTATTTTAAATGTAAATGGATTAATTTTCCAATCAAAAGACATAGAATAGATTAAAAGCTAAAAAAGATAAGATCCAACAATGTGCAGCCTATAAGAGACTCCCCCGTGAATGCACAAGCAGTCCTTCTGCCTCGGCCTCTTGAGTGCTCAGATTACAGGTACGCACCAGCAAACCTGGCAAGAGACTCCCTTTAGATTCAAGGGTATATAGTACATAGACTGAAAGTGAAGAAATGGAAAAAGATGCTCTATGCAATGGAAACCAAATGAGAACAAGAGTCACTCTACTATGACAAAATAATCTTTCAGACAAAAGTCTGTCATAAATGATAAATAATTCACATAGAGTGATAATCACCTTATGAGTAAGACATAACAATTGTGAATATATATGTACCTACCATCAGAGCACCAAAATATATAAAGCAAATAGTAACAGCACTGAAAATGGAACTGGACCACATTACGGTAAGGGTAGATGACATTAATACTTCCCTTTCCACAATGAATGCATCATCTGGACAGAAAATTAAAAAGAAAACAGTTGATGGGAATAACATTTCAGGCTAAATTGACTAATGGCCATGTGTAGACCATTCCATGGAACACAAACAGAATACATGTTGTTTCCAAAATTACATGGAATACTCCCCAGTGTAGATCGTGTTTTGGGTCACAAAACACATCTTAATTAATTTAAAAAGATTTAAAACACAAAAGTATCTAGAAATCAATGACAGTAAAATTGGAAAACTCACAAATATTGTGGAATTTTTCAGTTTCTATAATAATGTGAGCCAATTCCCCTAATAAATACCCCTTTATATATTGAAATCTGTATTTGTATCTCTCTCTATATATCTACACCTATTGGTTTTATTTCTCTAGAGAACCCTGACAAATTCAGTTGTTTTTAAAAGACTAACCAATGAAAAAAGAGGAAGGACTCAGTGAAAATGATGAATAAGAGAGAGGGCGTTATTATTTATACCACAGAAACACAAAAATTATAAGAGACTACTAGGAATATGTATATGTCAAAAAAGTGGGCAACAGTATAAACGGATAAATTTCTAGAAACATAAAATCTAGGAAGACTGAATCATGAAGAATGGAACGTTTGAAGAGGTCAGTAATGAGTAAGGAATTTAAAACAGTAATCAAAAATTTCTAAATAAGGAAAAGCCCAGGAGCAAATCAATATTTTGATTTGATTTGAACATAAGCTGCATGCTTATGTTCATTGCAGCATTATTCACAGTAGTCAAGATATGAAAACAACCAAGATATGAATAATTAGAGAAAGAAAAAGTGATTATATATTTACATATAAATTGTATACATTTATATCTACACAGTATATATGTATGTATATATGTATATATAAAATATATATACACACACACAAACAACATGGACTATTATTTAGACTTAAAAAGGAATTCAGTAGGCACTAATCTGCATAACATTATGCTAAGTGAGATAAACCAGACATAGAAAGAGAAATGCTGCATGAACCACTTTTGTGTGAGATCTATAAACGTTGAACACATAGGAGTACAGAGTACAATGTTGGATACAGGGGCTGGAGGCAAAGGGTAGAGAATGGAGAAATGTTGACCAAGGGCCCAAAATACTGCTAATGAGTACATTCTGGACATCAAAAAGATGATGGAATAGGAGTTACCTTGTTCTAGTTCCCTTCATAGAAATTGGCTGGCACCTTTGTACAGAAAAGAGTACTTTTATGAATATCCCAGTACTTGGGAGTGAGGCTAAGGCATCCCTCCATGGAACACAGACTCAAAAACAGCTGCATTGTAAAAGCAAGAGGAACGGGTTCACTTTGACTACATTGTCCCCTGCCACGTGGCACAGGGCCGCACAAAGATCCCCCAGGCCCACAGTTTCTGCTGTGAGAACAGAGCTCAAGGTAGAAATTCAGCATGCCCCGCATCCTGAGACACTTTGCAGGAGAAACACTTCTGTCCCACCTAACAAGGAATATTGGGGGATTTGGTGGCGATAGACCACCTCAGGCAGTTAGAAACAAAGATGGGTGAGGCTCACAATATCCGTTGTATAGATCTTGCCAATGGCTTTGCTTCTAAGTAACCCCAACAAAGAACAGTAGCCAACAATAGCATCATTCTGCAAGAAATGCATTTCACATGTCTGGTCAGCTCCGTCCCTACCCATCTTCTACATCCAGTTTCAGAGCTCTGCTTAAGGCTTACCGAAGCCAGGAGTCAAGCACATATCTGATGATATCTGCAGAAGAGACTGTCTGGCCCTACCTGATGCCAGCAGCTGAGCAGTGGCCCACACAGCCTCAGTCCTTTGTTTACGGCTTTCCTTGACTGAGCAAGGAAAGTTCTGCCTGCCTGAGATTAATACCAGAATCCTGGGCTAGGTCACCACGAAAAAACACCTGAAGAAGCAGAAAAAATGTATGTCATCAAACGCACAGACACTCAGCACAAGAGTGCAGAATTACAAAGGCAAATATAACACTACCCAGAGAAAATAATACAACTCCAATAAAAAACTCTACAGAAATGGAGATCCACAAATTTATTGACAAGAATGGAGAATAATGTTCTCAAAGAAGTTCAGGTAACTTCAAAAATATGGATAGAAAATGAAATGAAAGTTAGAAACAATTCGTGAACAAGATGAGAATTTTCACATGGAAATAGAATTTTAAATCCTAGCGATAAAAAACATAATAACCGAACTTAAAATTTTGATAGAAAGCTTCACAATTTGACAAATCAGAAGAATCTGTGAAACAGGATACTTACAATTATTCAGTCATTAGCACAAAAAATAAAAAAAAAGGAAAGAAAAAGAAAAAAGAGGGCACATGAGAATTATGGGACACCACCCAGAGAACTAAACTTTACATAGCAGGTGTTAAAAAAAAGAGAAGAAAGAGAGAAATGGTCCAGAGAATGTGTTTAAGGAAATGAATGAAAATTTCTCAAATCTGAATAAAGGTGTCAGTGTCTAGCTATGGGAAGCTAGGAAGTCCTAAAGTATAAGATTTCAGATAGATAAATCAATTTATGATCTATTACACAGCAGGGTGAGAATTGTCAATAGTAATGTGTGTTTCAAAATAGCTAAAAGTCATTTTCAAATATCTGATCACAGAAAATGGTAAGTAAATTAGATGATGGATATATTAACTAGCATGAATCAGTCATTCTGTATTGTTCCCATATATCAAAACAGCATATTTCTTCCATAAATGTATACAATTATGATGGGTAAATTTAACATAATATCAATTAGAATAAATTCCATTCCAAAAATATGAATAAATTAGGGAGACATTAAATGCAGCATAGTGACTTCAGTTAGCAATATTATATCATATACTTAAAGTTTACTAAGGGAACAGATCTTTAAGTGTTCTCTAAACTGAAAAAAGTGGTAGCATGTGAAATGATAGAAAATTAGTTGCTTGTGGCAACAATTTTGAAGTGTACATATACATTAAGTCATCACATTGCAGACTTTGTTTGTTTATTTTAGGTGTTTTTTTTTTTTTTGAGACAGGGTCTCACTATACATTTCAGGCTGGCCTTGAAGCCCACTATGTAGCCCAGGCTGAACTTAAAGTTATGGTGATCCTTCTGCCTCAGCCTCTTAAG